>JAAAKL020000621.1:0-22922 GCA_010016065.2 Carybdea cf. marsupialis auct. non (Linnaeus, 1758)
ACACCACTCACTTTTGCATGATATATTGTATTAAAGTACCAAATAGAGAGTAAACCATATTCCTGGGCAGAATAGGCATACAGAGCCCTTGTTTCATCCTTTGAAAAAAACTCTGCCCTAGTTGTGACTTTTGGTGCTACATACCCACATATACATTAATACCAATTTATATACAATACAATAGAAATCAAGGGGGTGTCTTCTTTTTGTACTGTAACATACATTAGTTTGCTCAAAATTTAAACAATTTAAAGTACAGTGCAATCAATTGACTAAATAAATATATTTGAAGGAATTGCAAATCAGATACATAAATTACCAAAGTAATATCAGTTTTAAGAAATACAGCATATAATGCAAGCCTGATATGAGCAAACATCAAGCTGAGATAGTCACACTAATGGTGGGGAATAACTTTTTCATGCATCTGAACCTAAACCTTTAGCCGATGTTGTACTGCAACCCTGTTTTTATTCTTTAACATTGTGTCTGGAATCTACTTCAAATGGAGTTACGAAGGCAGTAAAGCATTTCTATACATACTTTGCCATACAGATAAGGTATTACAAGTAAAACAGTATAATATGTAATTGTAAAGAATGTCCTACAATCTCTGATATTGTCAATGCCCCCCCACAGTAATTACTGGCAGATCTGGGGAACACAAAGTATGATCAGTGGGTAACATGACAATCATAACAAACTTGTTGTTGTTGTCAATGACATGGCTTCTCTCTCTTAACTTCAGATCTTAACACATTACCAAACAAACATGTTGGGTTCTTTGTTCAACAAGTAATTTATGAAGAAATGAGATGGCAAAAAAAATGCACTGTCAATATACTCTCTACAGCTAAATCCTGGTGTAGGTACAAGCCAGCACTATATAGTTTCTATGAAAGAGCCATCCAAGTCAAATAAAATTGAATGCTTGCCTGCTACGAAGTAATGTTCTACATACTTCCACCTAAGTTTAATCCTACCAAGACGTAGGGGGACATAGTGGGCATGTGGGCTCTAGATCTTTTCTGGTATTATTTTTTAACTTTGTGATGTTTCCTCAAATTTATATAAAAACAAAATTCTAAAAAAATATGCTTATCATACTTATCCCCTATGAAAAAGTCACTCCAAAATGGCATAAAGGACAAACATTAGTTTAATAACAATTAGTTTTGGGGATAGTGTGCACATTATATGCACCCACTTCTATGTTTACTATATGTTTATCCTATAAATAGCTTATAATAAGTTTTGTTAGTCAACAGTATTCCAATATGGATTGTTGAATGGTGTTTAGGTACTTAAAACACATCTTTCTGTAGCTGATACGACTGCTACCAGTTTTCATGCCTAAGTGACAAATATTCATAGAGTTATTGGGAATATTACTGCTGCAAGTCTAATAGTTCACCTCCCCCAGTTCAACCTCACAAAAAGGGACTCTAGAATGGGCTACAGGCATTAAGTTGAGCACTCCCTTTCCCCCTCAGCATTTGGTTTACACAATCTGCTAATATACTGTGTTAGGGGAGTGTTGCTACATACTGTCAAATTAAGAATGTGTGTAAAGTCAAAAATCGTCACCTAGCAAAGGCAGTTTTCTATGGGAATTTTTTAAATGCAGTGAATGAAGTTAACACTAGGTGACAGAGAGTCCCATGTAAATTGTGGCAGCAACCCCTTGTTCTCTATGTTTCTCTTCTAGTCAGGAGGCAAAACAAGAGATTACAACAGCCCCATGTTCTCCACTTAGTAATACCATGGTCTGTAGCTATGTGTATTCCCTGAAAATGCTGCCTTGGAAGTTTTATTAAAGTTAATAGATAAACTATGTACTCTGCACTGCTTCTTCATGCCATTCCTTAGTCACAACCCAAGTTTTTTTGGAAAAATGATCTTTCAGGCCCCTTTGCACAACCCTCTGTGGTGCAACCTATTGCTACTCTAAAGTATGGTCGAGTGTCTTGTAAGTTATCTAAATAGGTTGAAAGCTACTTAAGAATGTTTATAATTGAGTATCTTCGTGGACGAGGTGACCCACTTGTACCTCTCAATGAGTTTATCCAGTATTTACCCCCTGGACCTATATCACTAGCCTATGAGATTAATTGATACCAGTATATTATGCTTTTGCTACTAACACATTATCACACGAATTATCACACACTTGTTACCTAAAATACGTAAATAAGTAGAAGTAGATGTAAGACTCTTGCATAAAGGTATCACATAGTCAAAAAGGTATCTCATAGTCAAGAAGGTAACAGGCCAAGCTGATTAGATTAATAACAGTAGGCCTATGCTCGACAAGAGTTGTGAGGTTCATAAATAATCTGATGACTACAGATTTAGCTTCAGCCTAGGTACTAGGTTAGTACCTGTATCACCTACTCTGGGGTGTATTATATAGTATTGTATTATAAATTGCAGGGTGCCATGTCAGAATTACCATTATAGGGTGGTCATACCAATTTTCAAACTTTTGAAAAAGCCAATGTGTTACGGCTGCTGGCCAACTCATTGCTTTATATAACTCATTCCTCCACATCTAGTATTCTTCCTTTGACAGACATGTGGAAAATAATTTTGCTGTTATATATCTGCCCCAACACTATCCTTCGGAACTGAATCTGAACTCTCAGTGTTGCTCTTTTCTTGTTCCGCTGCTAAAATTGCAGCAGCCCATGTGACACTTCTGTACTCTTCCATAACCTACCATATCTCTGCGGCTCAACAGTTAAACTGTCTTTTAATAACCTTTGCCTGCTTTCCTTAACTTCCTCAACATCTTTTTAATTTCCAATCTCCCTTTTCCTCCCTAAATAGCTGTGCCATCGTTTTTGTTTCGAAAGCCTTGCTATTTTCAAAAATGTTGATCTTTTGGTATCTGAAAGCCATCTCTCTAAGCTGAATCCCCCCCTGATCATTGTCCAAGCCCTCTAATGCTACTGTAGTTACCTTTGGCTTCAACATTATTAAGTGATCAAGGAGCCCAAAGTGTCTGTCATATGCAAGGAATTATCAGTATCACAGTTAAATCCATTGAGAAACACTAACGCTCCTGTATTATATCTATCTGTGGCCTAGTCATCGCTGAGAATGGTTTCAAATAACACGTTTATACAACTCATTTCCTTACGTTGAAATATTCGATGACTTCAATCCTGTTCATCGTCCTTTCCAATAAGTACCGTACATTTCAAGGAATTTCATCATAACGAAGCTCGCTTCAGCTCCATGTCGTCAATTTTGATCCAACCAAACCTTGCTTTGATAGCGAGGCTACACGAAAATCCCTTGACCGTGTGCTGGCATTTGTTGTGTCATCAAGATCGACACTTCACGTCAACAGGGAAGACCTGCCACGTGGGGAGAAATGTTCTGTTTACAGATGAACAAATGTTCTCGCAGCTATAAAAGCAAAATACATGCTTGGAAAGCGCAACTGACTTAAGGACGACAATAAGCTGAAGGATCGATCACAGCGCAAGAGAAAAGTAAGTACTGACTGATAGCAATTTTTTCTTGATGCATCTAAATACACCTTTTTATCGGCATTATTGAATTTTTTAGGTTTGTTTGCAGACAGTTGAAAGTACGCTTCGTTCACAGCTGTCATTTAAAATGAAACGGTACTTAATGGGTTATAGAGGCAGATACGAAGAAAGAAAACCCGAGGTGGTTGGATGTTAGATTGGACATTTAGGCCTACATGTATTTTTTTAAATAAATCTATTTTATATTTAATACTGTAGGCCTAGGCATAGTGAGGTATGTGAAAACAATCAATTTGAAATATTCAATATCGTTCTTATAGGGAACGAAGGAAGAACGTACAGTTAATAACGTGAAAACACTTCATTGTTGAAGTAATTTGTTGCAACTTTAGCCAAAATGATTTTAAGTATGGACAAGATAAGCTATAACTTCCAACTGAGTTACTGCTATGAACTTTGAGTACGTCCACTCCATTTTTTTGAGGAATTCAGGAAATTCCCGTCTTAGGCTTGTACCACCCTTCGCTATGAGAGAAAATGTGTATAAATGTGGTTCCTGAAAGATATTTTTGCAAAAAGTGTTATTTACTCCTGTTTTCAGGGTCTGTAAGGGGACGGTTGCATAGCGCTATAAATCTATTCATGGTCTTTGCTTTTAATCAAAATAGTAGAGAAAATATTAAACTTGTGTTTGTTTTAAATAACTACCACTATATTGTTAAAAATGAATAGGTATCAAAGAAGGAATTTAAGTGTGCAAGCCCCATCCACCCCCTTTTCAATGTTAATTCAAGACGAATGATATAGACGATGATAAATACAATTGCATAGTGATTATTTTCATATTACGATTTGAACAGAAATGATAAAGAAGACCACGTGTGCACCCGCAGAAAAATTTCAAAGGGAGGGGGGGGGAGGGGAATCATTGTCTGTGTTAAATATGATATTATTTCATCAACTTCCTTGTTATTTAGCATTTTCCAGAGAAACAAGTGTTTCTTCTTACACTTTCTGACTTGCCCCTGCCTGCAGACGCTCGTGCTTGGTTATGATGATTTTGATTATGTTTGTAATGATTAAACTAGTGTTGAATAAGATAACAACGACGACAATACTATAAAAGAAGAACGTATCAATTATACTTATCTTCATTTTTTAACTTATAGACTCCTCACAAGTCACTCTCTGCAAAGATGGGTCTTATTCTGTCTAGATTATTTCAAATGTGGGAAAACTTTTCCTTGAGTGAAGCTCGTATTCTCATGCTTGGGCTGGACGCTGCTGGTAAAACAACTATCCTTTACAAAATTAAACTCAACGAAACCATATCCACTTTGCCCACAATTGGCTTCAACGTAGAAACTGTTTCTCCGGTGAAAAATGTCACTTTCACAGTTTGGGATGTTGGTGGCCAAGAGAAACTCAGACCTTTGTGGAGACATTACTATCACGTAAGTACTGCCTTTCCCCCTCATTACAGTCATTTGCATAATAAGAGTACAAACAGTAAGGCATTTGACCCTGTTACCTTGGTGACACGACGTTGTTTCCGGAATAAAGAAGTTTTGGCTCTGCTCGTTCTCACCATAGGTAAACTGAGCATTCCATGTGAGAACGATGGAGTCACAGATGGAAATTAAAGTTTTTAATAAGTTTTGTGCTCCACTGATACTCATTTCGTAAATTTCTTTCACCTTTAGGGAACGGAGGGCCTTATCTTTGTGATTGACAGTTCTGATATATCCCGCGTTCAAGAGGCGAGAAAGGAACTTTTCAGTATTGTTCATGAGGATGGTATAGATATGGGAGTTCCCGTGGTGGTAAGTATTGACATCAATAAAGATTTTCCTTTGATGACAATCTATCAACATTTAATCTTATTTATATCTATCTACTTTGATGGGTTTCTTCCTGACAAATTTTATCGTATCGTCTTAAAAAGGAATTTTGTTATTGTTTCATTGATAAATATAACAGTATAACAAACAATACCATTTTACAAAACAACTTATTTTTTCAGTATTGCAAAGTAGAGTACAATAGTAGTGACAAACAATCACCTCTATGCTAGTTTAACTTCCTGGAATATAGCGCGATAGTTTGTAAACTACCAGGTTAGGGGTAATTTTAGTATCTTATACAACCTTGTGATTTTCCCTACTATATTTGCCCATCCTACCACAATATCATCCGGACTAAGTTAGCAAAAATTTTATTACCTTACCATACAGTATTTTATACTTACAATTTTTTAAAAACAAACATTTTTCAATCTTTCATTCATTTAAAGTCTTTATAATCTTTGTTGGTAAAGTGAAATAGAATTTCACACTGCTACATGACCAGTATGATTATGTTATGAAATTTGGACTCGGATTTGGTGAAAATTTTAAAGAATGCTGCTTGAAATCTCTCAGGCTGCACGTTCTTCGATGAGCTACTTTTGGGTCATTCAGAGGTTCAAAATATTGAGCGGAAAGTGCTGGTAAATTTGTTTACAAAGCAGTTTATTAATTTTACAAATTGATATTTTGAGGGGTAATGCTACCAGGCAAGCCCAGTTACTTCTGTAAACGTCTATTTAATTCGATTTCATGGAGGGAATAAAAGCCCATTATCCATAAATGACAAGAATTTCAGATAAACATTTATTTCCCAGTTTTAAACCAGAGTCACAGCAAAACCCAGTGATTTAAAAGCAATAGTTGTTATAACTCTAAACTGTAAATTTCCTACAGTGTTGCCAAAAGGTTGATTACATTGTGAGAGTAAATTTTGATGTGAACATGACCACTTGTTTCATATTGCTACTTGGCCCATGTTTATATATTATTTATAGTTCGGGAACATTGGCCCACAGAGTAATGCCCTTTTTAGGACTTACTTGTCCTTAGTTCAAATTTATGTAATACCTATCTTTTTTCTTTGCACTAAAAGATGATATTTTTGCAACTCTTTAAAGGACGTGAGGAAGTGTCCCCTTTTCCTCGCTTCCTCGACTACTACCATAAGCAAATCCGTGATTTTACCCAAAACAGAGTTACATAAAGTAGAAAAAACATGCTTGTTCTCTTGTGTAGTTTTACTTGGTATCACATTTCCTTGTTTTGTTTTTCTTGAAGATTTTCGCTAACAAGCAAGACTTGCCTAATGCACTCCGGTCGCATGATTTAGTGGAGCGACTGGGTCTCCGTGACATGCGTGATAACCCCTGGTTCGTCCAACAAATGTGTGCAGTTTCTGGTGAAGGACTTTACGAAGGAATCCATCAGTTATCAGATATGGTGAAAGAATATCAAAAGAACAGATTTCGTTAACAATAAAGAGATGTAGAGACATTGGTTATTATACCCAAGGGACTAGAACGAGGTCATTGCTTAATCAGTATGGCTATTGGAAATCAATTTCAAGACTTGACATATATTGTCCTCCTTAACGTAGGACGAGGAACGACTTTTTGGAAGGATCATGAAACACCTTAAAATAAAAATGGAGTTCTAATGCCTCGCATACTTGTGCCCCAAGTCTATGCCAAAGTCAATTATTGTTCAAAAAG
Organism: Carybdea cf. marsupialis auct. non (Linnaeus, 1758); assembly: GCA_010016065.2. Lineage (NCBI taxonomy): Eukaryota > Metazoa > Cnidaria > Cubozoa > Carybdeida > Carybdeidae > Carybdea > Carybdea cf. marsupialis auct. non (Linnaeus, 1758). The sequence goes on from JAAAKL020000621.1 coordinate 7,060, forward strand.
TTCATTTCACGTTAAAAATTCTACATTTGGAAAAGATGGGGTGTACTGTTGTTTTCTTGTGACTGTGACCCATGCACATCACATATGTCATCCCACTAACTTAGTAATCTCCATACAGATGCTGTCAAATTACTTGAAGTAAGCTGCAAGCATTATTATAGTTGTATTTACTTAAAATTATGAATTTAATTCAAATTTTATAACCAAAAAGTTATCTTTAGGTCGTGCATTTGCCTAAGTAACCTTACGACAAATATATTTTGACGTTTTGTCAACGTAAGGCATGAAGACTAAGTTAGTGCGTGGATTTACAATACTCTGTATTGGAACAGAGAACTGAACTAACTTAAGCGGAGTATTGAATACAACCTTCTGACACACTTGATCTTACACAGATATAGTGCACATTTCCTGGTCCCCTTACCTTGTGTGCATTACAGGTTTTAAATTATGCAAAGTAGGGCTATATTAATTGTACATACTTGGGATTTTATAGTTAAATGCAACCTTACGAGCACCATATGTGACTTGATGTTTTGTATCTGTTCTTTTTAGAAAACACGTCTGTGTCAAATTGATAAAAAATCTTCGACTGGTACTAGTGTCAGTCAAAGTAAAGGTTGGACATTAAGCGGAATGAAGGAAATTGTGCATGGTTTAGGGTCTAAACACCATATGGATTAGTCACTTTTACCTAGGTCATTGCATCAGAGATAATGAGTTTCATAATCTATGGTTGCATTAAGAATATCAGATTGACAAGCAGGATCTGACAGAAAGTATCCATGTAACATTGAGTTGCAATCATCGCAGTTCCCAGTGTTGTAATCATTGCGGTTCCCTACGAACATTTGCATAGAGTGTAATTAGTATTATTTAATTAGTTGTTCTTCAGTTGTAAAGTGGAGGAGACGTTAAAAATATTGAAAATTACTCTCGTTTCGTCTTCAAGGACTCAATTCTTTTCGTCTATCACAGCATTACTTGGCGCAGTGAGCAGGATTACAACATATAGGTTACAATTGTAAGGTGGTCCGCTTTTATGTGGTGATAAGGTGCCACAATATAAAGAGTGGGCTTGTCGGTGGTTTGATTAGCTGCCATATCCACTCCACTAATTAACCAGAAATGGACATACAACCAAAAAGCGAAAACATCGAGAAACCTAACATCGCTCATCGACGCACAATAGAATCCTTTGTCCTCGTTCTCCTGTTTCCAATCCATTGTTATAAAATCTATGACTCCTCCAAATCTACCACGGCTTCCAAATCTACTTGTTAGGTAGTCCTCATCCTACCTAACCCTTTAACCGTGCCAATAATAATAAGTATTGGAATGACACTAAACAGTGCCTAATCAAGATTTATTAGAAAAAGGAAGGGGGTGGGGTAATTGTAGCCAAGACTAAAAGGGGCATAGGTACTACTCTTCACTCCCTGGGTCGTCCATCATCGAGGCAAATAAGCCAAGGAATTCTTGTGCAGGAGCTAAGTTTGATGTTAGAAACAAGGGCGTAGCCCCTCAAGAGCTTTAGTTATGTTACTGTGGCAGTCAAAACATCTATATTCATGTTCCAATTTCTATCAAGTCTCAGCCCAATGTTTCCCCAAGTCTGCATATGCGCTCTCAAACCGAAGACGACAGCATTGTCAGTGTCTCTTCTTCTCTTTTGATTTATATTCACATAATAGCCCCTGCTAGATCGGATCATACCAAGAATAATAATTTCTGTTAAAAGCCAATTAGAAAAGAGTAACCTAGGATTTGATCATAACGGCATAGTTTGCTTTCACAGATGGGTTGACATGTTGAACTGCAGACATTACATTTATGACTGCTACTAAAATTACCACCAAACCCTTTTTCATAAAGAGTAATAATAAAGTGTATTAATAGAGAACAGCGAAACACTTTCCACGCTCTCAGATATCGTTGTCATAAATGTAGGTTATTGGTTTTTGACTTACTCTTGATTGTAAACGCACAGTGTAACATATAAACAAGTGTCACACACATATCCTAGGTGGGACTACCCCCTTTCTTTTATGGATGGTTTACAACAGCATAACGGCTCTCATTATTTGGATGGTAAATTTCCAATTGTCCAAGTGTGTCCAAGAATCCTAGCAGATAGAAGGGATAAGCAGTGATGTAGACCGGCTTACTAAGATAAATGTAGCGTTACCCCACTAGTTTTAAGATGGGAAAGATGATACAATATAGAAGGCTTTATAACGACAAATATTCACTTGTTATTTTCGTAACAAAACCGACTCTGTTCAGTTATTATAGTTGCATTATCTAAAGGGTAAGGATGGAAAGTTTTTTCATTGACTTACTGTGGTACTGCAGATTGGTACCCCAGCCAGCTGGCTTATAAAAATAGTAGAAGCACCTCTGGACAAACTGCAGGCCTCGAAAGATGTTCAGGTTGGAAAGCAAACAAAAATTACCTGCGTTCAGACGGGGTTTTGTCAGATCTCCAGCTTCATGTTTAATCAGAAACAAAAGATAAATCAGAGGTAAAGTGAACTAGAGAGTGGAATGAAAACTTAAATGTTAAATTTCAGAATATGCATCCATGTTGCTTGTTTCTTTGCCCAAAATCTTGTTTATTTATTCAAATTGATTTGTCTAAGTCTACAGTTGAAACCAAGTCCAACATCGAACCAAACTTTAATTACTTAATCCATCTTTACCATGTTAGTTATGATAGATAATCCAAGAACGAACTTCCTCGTGAAAACTGGATAAAATTGGCTGCTCGATTTCTGTCATCTTACAACTCAGTACTTTGAACATGGAGCAATGTGTGACATCCGTACTTGCATAAAGAGTTTTGTTCTGCGATATTTCTTTCAATGTCTCATCTCCCTGATAAATGAAGAGAACTTTATGACCCTTGGAAACTACTATTGCTTGGTAGCTAGGAAAACTTGCTGGGGATCCCTGAGCTGGTCCGGTAATTTCATAGATACCATTCCGATTTCCTACACTTGCTACTCTGATCTCTCTTTCATTGTCCTAGATAGACAGTTTGATATACCTGTCGAATGCAACATAAACCTCTCGAGGCTTTATCTGGTATAGTTTAGTGGGTATGAAACGGCCGTCGACTGCTTTTTTAGCTCTAACACATTGTTTTGAAATTACATAGTGCATCGTGCAAAGTTGGAGTGATTAACAAAAAATGTATTGAGATAGCTGAAGGAGGCTATATGTGTAGTAGCAGATCTCCTTCCTGGGCACCCCTTGAAAATTGGTTATAAAAGCTGAAGATATCGATAAAGGCAGTTCAAAACATGTATAGTCTTGTCTTTCCTCCCCCCCTTTTATTTACTCTTGACCAAGATAAAGGAGTCAACAATTTTTCACATTTACTTTAGAATTCATTGCCGCAACGTCCAGAGGTCGTAATGGCAAATTCGTCGATCATAATGTATCAACCCGCTGATTCTACAGAGAATATTAAAATTAGGAATCTGCACTGTAACTGATAAGAGTTGCTGCCATTGTAACACTTTCCAAGGATAAATTCTTTCAAAGAGTTGTTCTGAAAGCACAATACCTTCATTGAAAACATGTGACCAACTAGAATCTTTGTAGAACTTGTTTAATACTGTTAACAAAGCCGTTTCCACATGAAAAGCACCCAATGCCACAAATATCATATTATATCTGGCTCTCTCTGTAGCTTCTTATTGCAGAATAACTTTTTCAATAGCTTGATCACAAGTAACTTAAATCTTGATATACCATTTTGATGAGCGATTTGCATAAAACAATTCATTGCTTCTGAGAGAACGGCTGTTGACATTTGAGAGTAATATATTTTTGGCAAGTATCACACACGCTGAATATCTGAGCTGCCTATGCATGCTATAGCATTTCACCCAATCCAGGGAGGAGTTTCAGATCGATGTATCTAGTTCTTCTGCTTTTCTTATTGTTTACTGACTTGAGTTTGATTTTGGCAGTGAGAAGTAAGAGATTTAAAATGAAGCAATCCCCCTTTTTGGGCAGAGCTCCATAAATTCTTTGGAGCAATTGAAGATTAGTGGAAGATATTCTCTTGTGATTCGTAAAAAATCATGTCTGCATTTTTATTGCTCTCAGAGGCATCGTTCACTAAATAAATATTTTTCAATACTGTAAAGAGATTGTTGAACCTTGCGACCTTCCGATTCTTAAATGTCATACGAAGTCAAGAGACTGTTCGAAAACACGTTAAGAAATTTAAGTAATCACGATGCACTATAAGAGATTGTTAATACTTTTAAATGAGCATGTACTCTTTCAAATAGAGGTCCTTGAATAATTCAAAATTAAAACTATGAAGCGAATTGCAACAACGTTAGGAGCTACCAAGGAATGGTGGTAGCATAGCCTGGTCTGAAATTTACCAAAAACACAAAAGGGACTCCTAATCATCATATTAGATTTACGAGCCAGAAAAAGAGCCCTGTTATGGAAGTAGTCTGGGAAGGAGTTGAGTATCGAATGTGATGCCCATGACTATTCTTAAGACAATCACTTTTGACCAGATTGTCAGAGTCTTAGAGTTTCAGTGTTTTAGAGTCTTAGAGTAACTACAGAGTATGGAGTTGGCATACACGAGTTATGCAGTTTCAGAATTTGGAGCTGTATTGCTATATTGATATGAAAAAAGATGATTTTGTCTTATATAGATTCTAGTTCTGACATGATCTGCTAGTACTGTTCAGTTCAAGCACCCTGGCCGTGCACTGAGATGATTAAGTCGAGATCAAGCCCTTCTCATGAGGAAATATCATTGGCTTGTCAGTAGCAGTTGACCGATGCCGAAGCAAGAAGACGATCGCAGACAATGAGATAAAGAAAGAAATTTGATAACTTTAAAATCGAAGGTTTTGCGTTCTTTTACTGCGTTAGGTTTGCTTTAAAGTTTATTGTAAAAAGTATAATTGAGGTAAGAATAATAACAACACAAACAAACATGAGAAGTCATTTTACCAAACTAGACTGCCGACTGTATCGCAGAATAGGTTTTTTACCGTTAGGGAGATTTTGACTTGAGCTTCTGCACCAGTAGCATCCCTCTAGATCCGCATTTGAGGGATAGTAATTTAGTAAATATATTAGGTATAAGGTCACAAAGGTAATGTTATGGCACCTCTGCTAGGTTTGGGTGTTAAAGCCTTCATGTCAATATTTGAGTTTCCTTTAGCTTTAAACTCAGTGGTGACATTGGTAGCACATGTTGCCTATATATGACGGTATGTATCTACACCCACCTCCTTCCATTACCACATTTGGAAGACCGTGGAAAGAAGGGCAACCTTTTCAAATCCCTTTCGGAATCAGAATCAAAGTGGGCGAGGTATTTCAGCCTCGTTTTGGTAAAGACGAGCCACTTTCTAATGTTGACAAAACAGTCCTGAGAGTCAATATGTCTGGCAGGTCTTGAAGATTTCCTGGAGGAGGCATATAGAAAGAAAGTATGTTCTTTCGACAATTGTGTAACCGCTTGAACGTCAGTTTGGTGACAAGGGCCCAGAAGTACTTGAACTTGGCAAAGCCAATAGTTGAAAATGGAGTGTTTGCGCGCCGATTTCGTGCATTTGGGTCTACTACGAAGAACTCCTGGAAACGCTGGCAATATGGTCGAATCGCTATGGGTGCAGTTGGTGGTACAGCTGTTATTGTTGTTACCATTTATATCACCAATAAGGTAGCCGTTGTGAAAGCATCTGATGAACCAAAGAAGATGAAAATAGTCGTGTTGGGATCAGGGTGGGGTGCTGTAAGTTTTCTGAAGAATCTTGAGCCTGAAGTTTTCGATGTCTCTGTGGTCTCACCATCAAATTACTTTGTCTTCACACCATTTTTACCAAGTGTAACTGTTGGCACCGTTGAAGCTCGTAGCATATGTGAACCTATTCGTCGTATCATAAGAAAAAGACACAAAGGCCAGAGCAGATTTTACGAAGCAGAATGTTATGATGTTGACACGGAAAACAGGAAGGTATTATGCAAGGATGTTTCAGGTACGACATGCTTTCACTCAAATTTGACTGATAGAATGTTATGCATTTGCCTCGTTTCAGCAGACGTTCAGTAAGCTGGAGAGCGCAATTTATCTCAATGGAGTTGGATTACCTTAAGTTAAATTAAGGAAACAGCACAGCCCCATTTATCAAGGTGCAGAAAAGCAAGGGTGTACCACCATTTACTTTAGCTAGGTTTATACTTCAGTGTAATGGATTACAGTTTGTAGTCATGTTCCCAAAACAAAAATTGCATCAGAGCTTTAAATTTCAGAGTATATATATCTCTGGGTGCAAGTTCCAGAATAGTTGAACTCAAGGAGCAGAAATGATGTTATGTTATATTAGGCCATGTTTCTTTATGTCAGATTTCCTATCTGTGCATTAAAAATCAAATCTTGTCACTCAATTTTCTCTAGGCCCTATTCAAATAGTAGAATTAGAGACCTTTTACTGTCACTGTACTCTGATTCTTGGTTGCAGGTCAAATTTTGTATCAGCTGTGCCAAGAGATTTTAAGGTTCTTGTTATAAATGATGTCATGGTTAATGTTTGTTACAGGTGTTCTTGGCAAGAAGACTGAATTTGAGCTCGATTATGACATTCTACTGATTGCAGTTGGATCTGAAACCAATACGTACAATATCAAAGGTGTCAGTGAACATACCCATTACTTGAAAGACATCTTTGATGTACAGAAAATTAGAAAGAATATTGTCGACTCATTAGAAACTGCAGGTTTTCCAGAACAGCCTGAAGAAGTAAAGAAGAGGCTGTTGCACTTTGTTGTAGTGGGAGGTGGACCAACAGGTGTGTGCTCAAGTCATTAATGACTATTTAAAAATGTGAAATGATTTTTCTTCTAGGAACTTAATATGTTTCTGCCATGACTTTAGTTATGTCCTTTTAAGATATTTTACATGTTTGTAGACAGTGACACAGTTCATTGTTCCACTTTGGAAGTAACAGTGTAGATGCTAGTTTTTTCATATCATGTGCTGGCCACAGTTTTGACCCTTTTATTCCAGGTGACAGTTTTGGGAGCTCTCATGATGATACCCTTCCATGTGATTTTGGACCATCTTAGGGTGATATAAATACTGTTAACTGTTATTTAGATTGACCTAGATGAGCCCCTCACTATCCTGTCTGACACCCCAAAATTCTGAGCTTTCTTCATTGGATTATGGTCTTCCTTTATGACACGTGATTGATACATCATTTAATTCACTTCTCATTATTACTTCTACAATAGTCTCTTCCAGGATGAGTCTAATGAGGTTAAATCTCACTTTGTAGTGGTAAGATGTAGTTTAATATAAGCTGTATCTTGTGGTCAGTGGCTAAACGTACTGCCATCTACAAGAAAAGCATGGGCTGCTACCTAGAACAATAAGACATTGCAAGCATTGGAGATGTTGAAAGAAGATTTGTGGAAAGGAAGGGGAGGAATTACAACTTTTCTTGATAAAGTGATGGATAAAGGATTGACTGTGGCATGGATAAATAGTGACAAGATTATTGTGTTTTTGACTGTGTTAGGTTTGTAAGTCACTAGAGTAATTTGTTGCTATGCACCCCAGGTTTGTACTTTGCAAGAGGAGAAATACAAATGGTAGGATGGGTAGGATTTAGCTTGAGCATCATCACCTTTCTAGCCCCCTACCCCAATTACTTACGAAGTGGTTAGTCTCAACTTTAGCCCAATTCTTAAGATATAACATGAGGAAAGGCAAGACCTTAACCTGTATCTCAATAGTGATCCTTACTCAAATGATAAAAGTAAAAACCCAGCAGAGAGAGCATAGAAAGACCATAGTGGTAGAAAATCTCTTCATCTTCTTTAGCACTTACTATTCTCCCATTGGGAGCTTTACATCTTTCTAAACTGATGTATGGTATTGCACTTTTTTGCTTATGGTTTGCTACCTTGTGTGTTTTTGTTATTCTTTGATAATGATGTGAGATACATAGAAAGCTCAGAAGAAAATTATGTGTGTTCGTTGAATTTGGAATATTTTTGGTATTATGGTCTTAGTACGCTCTTTTTGCTGGCTTTGTATATCAACTATTTTAAACTTGGCTTTGTAAGTTCCTCATATATTCCCCACAAGCATCTTATTCAATATATAAATACAAATAAACCACATGTAATGAAAAAGCTAGTAGACTTCACACTGATGACAGCTTTCTTAGTTTAATTGCATGAAATGTCACATATTCATCTAACCCTCTACAGGTGTAGAGTTTGCTGCTGAATTGAGGGACTTTGCCAAAAATGAATTAAGGAAACTTTACCCAGACCTTGAGGATTACATCAGTGTTTCGTTGGTGGATGGGTTCAACAAACTCTTGAGCACCTATGATGCAGCAGTAAGTTATAATTATATATCTGTATTATTATTTCTAAACCATAGCTGCATCAATGCAATGATGTCATTATGTAAACAGTATTGGGTTTTTGATAAGATCTTCAAAGTTTAATGATTAAAGTAAATTTTGTAATTAAGATTATTGAACATATTGTAGACTGAAGTATTAATCACATATGGTGGAATTTGATAAACCAAATTTCTTTGAGCAGGAGCTTGGAAATGTATGCAAGTTATGCAAATAAAAGGGTTAGTTTTGGCAATGAGTCAATGCATAGTAGTAAAATCACTACTTTAAGTCTTAAAGATGATTTTGATTTGATTCTTATTAAATTTTATTTGATAATATCTGACATTGCCTTACATAGACGAGGTGCCAACTAATGTTGGGGTTAATGCATTAGCACCAAATTTTTCACTAAAAACCAATTTGGTCCCAGAAAGTGCCCTGTCTTGTCAACTTGCATGGATCTGCAATTTTGAGACAAATGCATTTGCAGCAAATATGTTTATACAGAGCAGCAATCATAGAAATATAAAGTCTTTATATAATTATATGGAAGCTGTGGTGAAATTAAGTTATAGTGGATGATCAACTTTACATTTCTTGGGTTGATATAGTACAAGCAGTGCAGAATCAAGCTTATTTCTGTATACTTAAATGAGGGCTGCTACAACTTGGTTGGCATAGGTCTTTGGCATTCCAAATTTTTAGATGAAAGTAGTAATTGAAAAGAAATCACATGGATCCTCTGTTTAAGGCCAGTTACAAGGTTATCAATGGCAATCAACTTTTCAAAGAATAGCAATTTTGTTAACTGATCTTTCCTACTGCCACTATTGTGCTTGGTCATAAATACTTCACTCATGACAGGGTGGTTGACATTACTCTTCCATCAGCTTTACTATAGTTTGACAAATTAGCCTAGTATAAATTTTATTTAATATGGCAATGATGGACACTCATTTTGCTTCATGTTCCTAGTTTGTATAGGGTGTTGGTTCTGTATGTGATTACAGGCGTACAGGGCATGCATGATCGATTCTGAGGTCCCCCCCCCAAATACGTGATGAGGCCCCCTGAAAATAAGGTAACTTGTTGATATAAAACAAGAGAGATTTTAAATTTAGCTAACCACTAAAAATACAACCTCAGTTGAATCCTGGTAACCTGCAACTTGTTGAACCATGGTTTTGCTTATCCCACCACTATCCCTTGGCTTCCAAAGTTTTGTTTTTAAGCATTTCCTTTCTGATTTGTTCTATAAATATGGATTTGTTGTGGATTTTTTGAGGCAACTAACTTAACCTGTGAGGGATTGGTCATAGGCACCAGTGACAGGTCATTGACAACCTATTGAATGTTTTGATCAACTTTGATTTACTGAAGCTCCATTCAGTTGAAGCAATGCTGACTGGAATAGTGAGCATTATTCTCCAATCTATAGTTATATTTCTGTAGTTGTCCACTATGTCGTTTTTGTAAAGGTAGTCAAGGAGTTCCTCTGCATTGGGAAGGTTTTCAGATTCTACCAAGCTAAGCACTTGCACATATTCACCATACAGATCACTGTTGTCAACATCTTCTGTCTTCTCTTCAAAATTTCTGCATGAACTGAGGAGACTTTTGTAGTTGAATACATCATGCATGCTTTCCAATGTATACAGGAAACCAAATGTGTTGGCAAAGTCAGTGATCTGACTGAAATGCACATTTGTTGATGTAAGTGACTGGTTGATTAAGACGTAAGGAAGGTAATTTTAAATTTTTGCTTTGCACTCTCAAAGTATACCATCTGATTTCTTCTTTTCTCATCAAAGAATACCATATCTATTTTATGCACAGTTGGAATTTTTGTCCTGTCTCCACTGCACTACTGAAACCATCAACTCTGTACTGTTCCAGGAATTTCTCTGTAGCTCTTGATCCAGACTGTATCACCAACAAAGATGCACCTCTTTTCTGGAGTATTCTACTTGCAATGTTCACTTGAAATAGAATATCATGGCAGATTGTAACAGACAGGATGAACAGCCAAGTGGATAGAGCTTTTAGAAGTGATTGAGACTCAGAAGCCAAGGCACAATCAGCCTTCTCATTAATGTATTCAATCAGGTTTTCTAGAGCTTCTGAGATTTGGGGCAGATTGTAGCGTAAAACCCTCAATTCTACTTTCACATCATGTATCACAATGTGACTTAAGGGATATTGGTACATGAGTTTTCATGATGTGCCAATGATTTGATGATGCAGAGAAATATTATATAACCTCAATATTGTTCCAAAAAATTGTTGTTGAGGAAGACTTAATCCGATTGGCAACAACAAGGCTTAGTGAATGGTTATATATATAGAGCATATGTAGAGCTTTCTTACTGAGTTCAAGAAGTCAAGCTGCATTTTTTCCTCTCAATATGAAGCCATTATTATAAGATCGTCCTCTGCAATCTTCAGTGTTTAATTTCTAAAACCTGAGTTTGTTCAGAAAAGACTCTAATAGTCCTTTCCATGAGGTGTTCAGAACATTAAAGTATCCAAAAAAACTTTCTTTGACTTCGATCCCATGGTAATACAATTACAGTTAACATGTCACAGGATTAGTGTCATTTGCTCTTCATGTGAAACATCAGGTGTGCAGTCTAAGGTGACAGAAAAGTGCTTTGCAGATTTTCTGGCCTGTTGATATGTTAGCCGTTGTCTGAGAGTAATCCATCCATTTTATGCTGCCAAAGGAATATACCCACAGCAGGGGTGACTCAGTTCATTTATTTTAATTATGACTTGATGTTATTACTCGAAAGTAATCAACTTTATGTCTCTCTGTCTTGCATAGATAAGTGATTATGTAGAAGAGAAATTTTCTTCGGATAACATTACCATTATAACAAACACATTTGTCACTGGTGTTGATGAGGAAGTTCTTCAAATCATGGATGCAAAAACCAAAGAGAAGCGCATCCTTCCTTATGGAATGTGTGTATGGGCTGCAGGCATTGCCCCTAGGCCAATCACAAAGGCATTGATAAAGAAGATTCCTGAGCAGACAAATAGGTTTGGTATCAAAATTATTTATTTTTGTATAGATTTTCCCCTCAATGTTAATTTGCTACATGCTAGGCTTGAATGTATAATACCTTTTGTGAACTAAACTTGTTGTTTCACTCAACCCATTTTGCAAATGCGCATTTAATGGTTTTCTTCCTTTGTGTTTCACACATCATAACAAATTTGCCATCAATATTGTTTGCACTGTGAACACAGTGGCTTACATTTGCAGGACAAGCAAAGTAGGAAATATGATTTATTACAATTTTGGCAATAAAAAGTGAATTGAAATATTACAAATGTCCCTTTACATTTTGTAAGTTGTCAAGCTTTGCTTCCTGTTTGAGATTCCTTTTTCAAGTGATTGCAAAGTTTACCATTAAGAATGTATGTATCTCACGAAGAAATCTTACTCAACTTCCAGCACATCTCCATTTTTAGTTGTGTTGTTTTGGCTTTTTCTCTGAAGACCCCTGTAGGCTTTCAGAAGATACAAAGAGCTTGGTCTCAACTTTTTCAGTTGTATAGCAAAATATATGCAAAAGGTTCAGTGCAGTATAATCCATTGTTGAATTGTTTTTGTTCCACAGATGATCGACTTTAAATTAATTATCATTAATGTCAGATATACCAGTATAAACGAGTATTTGACTGTTGTATTGTGAAGGAACGAAGTTGATCGATGCCGAGTCATAAGAAAAATGTTATTATCGTTTATCACTAATATTTGATTGCTATGTTATTTTATTAGTATTACTGATATCTTATTGTTACAGGACATTGTCATAAATACCTTTTTATGTTAAATGCTCAGCAGGCAAACCCAACGTTTCTCGTTTCAGGAACGCGTTAGTCACCGACGCCTTTCTGCAAGTTAAGAATGCGCCCGGTGTTTTTGCAATCGGGGATTGTGCTACCATGGAAGCTAGGGGCATGAAGAACGATGTCGAAATGCTCTTTGCATCCGCTGATCTTGATAAAGATGGTGCTCTAAGTTTGGAAGAGTTCTCAGGTAAGCTGCATGGACGTTTCCCGTGGGTGGTAGGGTAAGATGATGATAATACAGAGTTAATGCAAGCAGGACCCATTTAACTTTGGTTTTACTGTTTCAGGTGCCGCAGCACGCTCCAAAAAGTGAAGGGGCAAATATAACTGCGAACACCATCGCTTCCATTTATCTATAGGTTCAATTGAAGCCTATGCCTATAAATTTTGGGCTGTCAGACCATATGAATAGTGAGTCAGGGTGTTTTAACAACACAACAAAAGTGAGGGACTATGCCCCCCGCCCGCCCCCGCCACTGCGGTACATGTGTTTATTTAGGATAATTTCAGTAGCGGGCTTCTGCCTCTGGTTGAGAGACTTTTAACATTGAGGAACATTGAGGAACATTGAGGACCTGTTGGCGTAATCCTGTGGCAGGGATTTGACCTCGGCTTTGTAATGTGATATGCTGGTGGGAAACATGTACCTACGGTTTCTTTTCTTGCTGCCAGCAGGCCGGGTTACTAGGAGCCGAACTCGCTTGTGCAAGGGTGACACGTCATTATTCTTTTTTACGTTTTTCACAAATGCGCGAAACTGATATAAAAACTGAGCGTAGTGCTAGTCGTTTACTACGAGAACTTGATACTGCAAAATTGTTTTAGCCGACGAGTGTTATAGACAGTGATGAAACTAAACCCACATTGCCAGTGATACGTTTTGATGTCCTGCATGTATTTATAAGATGAAACCGTTAGGCAGTCAGATTTATTAACTCTCTTCTTTTAATTGGGGTGCTTGAAATAGTTGTCTCAGCTAATAGAACCTATCTTCACATAGACAACTAACTGTGTAAACACACTTCTACGATAACTTCAAGTAACCAATTTATTTATAGAATCTACTGCTCATGTTGTCACTCCTGTTTAAATATCCCATTATATCTTGGTAAAGAGACAAAGAGCCCTTTAGAATATAAACAAATTGGAAAAGATAAAAGTAAAATATCTCAGAACATTTTTTTAGAACACTAAGCGACTCAAGACTTTCATTAGCCGTATTGCAGATTGTGGTACCGCAGTTCATATTGTGCCGTGTAACTGAAATTGGTAGACGGTAGGCCCAAAGCACTTAAAGCGGCAAGAGCTATCCTGTGAAATCACTGTCTTTCCAGGACGAGTAAATTCGGTGCTTTGCCGATTATCCGTATTCCTTTTAACCTAACACGATCGTATTCATAATCGTAAGTGCCGTATTCCTTTCTATTATTACGATGATAAATCAAGCATCTGCCACGGAAAGCTTTTGACCCCGTCGACCTATTTAGCGATTATGATAGAATACGCTAAGGATTGCTGTGACTTTGTCGATTGTTTAAGCGAGCCATGCCTTAACACTGAACCAAAAGCAACGATCAGAAACACCTCTGCAGGTACAAGAAATTTTCGAGATAAAGGGAATCTTGCAGTCAACGAAAACATAGACGAGTCTTGTTTAAAGTTGATTTGTAAGCCTGGTGTTTGTTGGGAGTTTCCTGTTTTCCTGTCCCGTTGTTTTTTGGTAGTGATCCCATGCTTTTATTCTTTAAAATTTTTATACCTGAGTTGATAATCCAAAAGCTTTTTTTGTTAATACACATCTTCTACAAGGGGGGGAATGTATGAGAACCTGCAGTAGCGATATTTTGAGACTAGAGATTTTATGAAGAATACGAGATTAAAACATCTGTTATTTGAATTCACCGCCAAAATGACGCCTGGTTACTATCGAAAGGTAAATCTGACGTGTCAAACGTTTGAGTTAACAAGTAAGTACCCCCTCCCATTACACCCACTTCGTGCCACTGGAGAAATTATCCTGATCTCCACACCCCTGGACACCGGCCCAACGCTGGACCCTTTTAAACTGTATATTAGCGATGTATGAAGAGGAAGATGGTACTTGCTGTGGATATCTTTTGAATTTGCACTTAACATAATAACATACTGTTGCTGTGCTACACTGTGGGGATACGATGGGTGTGTAAATGAAACAATCCACCCCTTCAACGTTGTAAACTTGCTCCTTGTACAAGCCTTGTTACTGCCTGAAGATGCTTCTTAGCTGTTTGAGATGTTACTTATCAAATACACCCAGAATGTTTGCATATACAGCAATATTAGCGTGACCCATAGTTAGTAGCCCATAGAAAAATCTGCTCCAGTTATTTTTTTAACATCAGCGTTACTCATTATTATGGTCTTATTAAAGAATTTGTGGGCTGTTATTAAGTTCTTTTATTTCATTCTTTCGTTCTTTCAAGCACTTCTATCTCAATTTAAAAAGTGTTTTATCATGTTTAGGTATCACTTTGTCTGCGTAATTTTAAGTCAGTGAGGTGTTGTACAGGGTACAAGGGGCTGGTAATTATTGTAAGTGTTGGACAAATGGAAGACTTGGTGTATTACAAGATATTTGGAAGCGTGATGAAGTTGCCAAACATTTACTGAAACGTCTTTCCCCTGCACTAAAGGTGATTAGTTAAATGTATGACAGTGTCTTTTTATCATGCTCTGTATCTACCTCTATTAGATCTTCATTGTTAAACCTATTCGTGCTTACTCTTTACCTGAAATTGCGGTATTCTCTTAGTCGTAACAGATTAGCAAATGTGAGCTTGCTACTACGAGCACGTGGAAATGTGGTCCTGGTCCATAAGTATAGATGGCAAATTTCAAGTCAACGATGAAATGGGACCGAGTCAGAGCTCCACTGAGGTGGTCAGGCGGTGCGAAAGTTTCCTTTTCGACCTACGTGACTTGTGTGCATTGATTAAGTACAGTGCAAGACCACTCCTTTCCCCCACCGTCCTTCAGTTTGTGATTTCTCTCTCACAGGAAGATGAAATAAGCAACGTTGGCACCACTTCCTGACTGGAGCGGCTAGCGTTAGGCTCCAACTCAAGCAGCCTGCTTTATTGTTTGGTTTTCCTGCAGACAGGATTTTAAATGGCAAGGGTCTTTGATTTGCTTAAAAGTTAAAAGTTGATTATTTTTTAATCTTTTGCATTAGATATTATGGAAGAAGCAAGACGAAAATATCCACAGTGGACTCTGCATTTTGCTAAAGCGTTTAATAAGTCAGTCGCAGGGTATGTATACAGAGGCTTTTTTGTCGTGAATTAGTAGTACAAAGCTTGGGTATTGATATGAATTTCAATGGATTTGAATAAATGAATGGATTTCGAGATTAGCACCCAACCAGAGGAGCCTTTATTTGATGGGCGTAGGCATAGGAAGGGCCGTTTTATAGTGATCAACCTGGGAGATCAGCTTATTTATGAGGGAGTTACTTGTTTGGGTGGGCGGTTCGTCTGTAGAGTCCGGTGTATGTAGTGGCCATGGGGGGGGGGGGGGGGGCATTGGGCCTTTGCCCCCGGGGAAAAACAAGAT
>JAAAKL020000621.1:22932-39111 GCA_010016065.2 Carybdea cf. marsupialis auct. non (Linnaeus, 1758)
TGGGTAGGGGGGTGGGGGGGGGGGGGTGTGGGTGGGGGGGGGGGTGGGGTGGGGGGGGGGGGTGGTGGGGGTGGGGGTGGGGGGGGGGTGGGGGGGGGGGGGGGGGGGGGACGGGGGGGAAATCAGGCATTTGACCTCTGGAAAACGATGAGAATTTTGCAATGCTTGTTAAAGACTTCATTTTTCAATCTTTTTGCCTTGTACAATGTTCTTTCCGTATCAGAGCCCCATGATACATAAGCTTGTTGGTTGGAAGCATTTTAATTTGTTACTAGTATGTCATCTATGTAAGAAATTTGAAACTAATTTGTGGCTTGACCGCTTGCAATACCAAATGCACTGAGTGAAATGAAATTTTTAAAACAATTTATTATTGAGAATAAACCTCCGAATGTATCCCAGGCAATCTGGGAACCATCAGATTTAACATTTCACCTATCACCATGGATTCAGTTAGTAAATTCAGTTTACTTGTGCGGCAGCACAAACTTACCCCCCTTTTCCTTACACGGACTAAGGCTTTGATATTCATGGAAGTCGAAGGTTTGCAAATGAGAAATTTCCTGATCCAAAGGCTGTTGAACGTTGTTTAGAAATAAGTATGCTTATGACGAGATGGACAATTATTACACGGGAGAATACTACTTAAAATATCGAACTCCTTCGACACATGATTTAGAAAACAGATTCTTAGAACTCTACTGATCAGTGTACGGACTACGTTTTCTATGTTTTGCGTTTCACAACATAACACGAGGTCTACTTTAGAGGACTACTATATGCAACTCTAAGCTCTTTTCACTAGAGCTACATTTTTACAACTGACGAGAGATAATATTATTCTAAAAGAGGAATAAAAGTCTAAAGCATTTGTCCACATTTATAGAAGGGGTAACCGTTAACGTAACGCTTAATGTGAGTATAAGTTGAATTCCGAAGTAGCTGACGTAAGAAAACTGAAATCAAAAGTAGAGAACGAGGCAAGGGATTGTGATTCGTCTGCAGCTTCTGCAAAACTTATTTTAATAGTTAACTATTCCTTGTCAATGGTATTAACATTATCATTTATTTCTTCTTCATTTATTATGTCACATTTATTAAGCCTTCGTTAATGTTTCTAAGAGACGCATTGCATTTCCTTCTGTAACTTTCTTGTGCCTTCTATTTTTTCCCCATTCACTTCTTTCTCCGAGACCAAATTTTGACGATAAGGGGCGTTCCTTTTGGCACTAAGGTTTCGTTCCAATCAACCAGCATTACAATTTTTTCAAATTTGCCAAATCCTAGAATCTTCCTGACATTGCTATAGAATGCTATTACGTCTTCAGTATCGTCTGATGTGTGTACGTGTGTTTCTATTACACTTTGGATTCACAATTGTGTGGAATTCACAATTCTCATAACAATTTCTACCTCCTTTGGTCGTTTCTTTCTCGGATATCCGTTCACGTGAATCTTCAAATTTACATAATGCCCAGGGCGATACAACATTCTGATATCCGTGTTCCAGTTCGTAGTACCTCCTCCTAGTTGTCACTTATCAAGGATCAGACCCATACCACCTGTATTTTACTTGTGTATGCAGCGTCGTGTACAAGGTCTTTACTCACATTGAGGACAGTACCTCGTCAATATTTAGAAGAGGTAGTATCTTTAGTGGGATCAGATTCATCTCCTTGCTATTGTTGTATCTAACCTTTACCATTGCTAACTTTGGGCAGCTCTTGGTATAATCTTGTGACGCAGTCAGTCACATGTCAAAAGTGAAACATTTAGAAACAATCAAACAGTCCACATTGAGTTATCAAAAATCTTCTGACCGGGTAGTTCGGCTGGTTTTTAATGGCTGTGAGGGTAAAGTCCCTTGTTACCACAAGCCTGTGCTAATGCTTGTCACACTAAGTTTTGCCCGGCAGTTGATTCAGTGTATCACGTGAAGACCACAGAAGCTGCACCTCCAACTACTACGGGGCAATTCCATGAAAACATGGACATGACAAATGAAAAATAATTTTCGGTTTTCAACGAAGAAGACAATTAAAATTTATTCATTAAGACTTGGGATGTAAAATATATATTTAAAAAGATCAATCTCCTAATAAATTGTGACTGTTAACATATTGTGTGCATTTGTTCCAAAAATGAGGACGAAACGAGTAAATTTGACACTATAATTAAAAAGTTAAGAATTAAGTTCCGGAAATGACAATGATGAATTTGATTAGTCTTGAGCCCAAGATTTTAACAACTTGAACTTTTACCCCAAATGTAGAAGTTATTGAAAGATAATGATTTGCTTTCTGAAAAGTTACTGTGGTTTAAAGTATGAATATCAAGTGTAATTTCCGTCACGTAACATCCGTCTCACAGCTTCTTTAACTGATACATATATTCTGGCCAATAGACTTTTTCATTTAGTTTTGTTGTATGTTATGTCTAAACTAGAATAGTTTCTTAACATTCCAATAATAAATGTAAGTTGACATCATACAAAGATTCAGAGAGTATTAAAGGAGATTAACTGAGATTTGATTTCATGTCACTTTTGTGTAACGTCCGTCACACTGATTATTTCTCTTGATGCAAAATCTTAAGGTATCATAGTAGACCAACCACGGTCAAGACACAAAGCCTCATCATATTTGCACTCATTACCCTAAGAAAATTAAGTCATTAGAAATACAAATATAGTTGTATGAGGAGTTTTTCGTTCTCAAATTCCTTCTGAATGTAACATCCGTCGCAGTGGAATTCCCTACGAGTCATTAGTGAGCCTTGAGATCCTGAGAGGATCCAACACACATAATTCACATCCACATTGACCTGAAGTTTCTACTAGAAGCGTGTAGAGGTGCTAACTTTCCACGCAGAACTGTTGTATACCCGCATATCATACTTTTTTAGTTACTGGTCATTGTGTCTCAAGTGAATATCTCAAAGCATGGTTTACCATAGGAAATATTGTTTCAGGGAAATTTTATTATTAAGTTGTATCATCAATCTTTTTCAGGGCTTTCAAAGCAGCCGATTTGGATAAAGACAACAGACTGAGCATAGAAGAGTTTAGAGCCTTCCTTGAGAAAGTGGATCATGGCCTGAAGGTTTTGCCAGCGACTGCCCAAGTAGCAGCTCAGGAAGGGAAGTATGTTGGGAAAATGATCAGTACATATCGAGATATCTTAGAGTTAGCGAAAGACCAGACTCTCCACGATTTTGGTGTTGACCCATTTTATTATAATCATCTGGGCTCATTTGCTTATGTCGGAGACAACAGAGCTGTTTTAGAGCTGCCTTTAATCGGTAATTTCATGGGACTGGCAACTATGTGGCTTTGGAGGGCATCATATACAAGTGAATGTGTAGGATGGAGGATGAAAACACTGGTATTGTTTGACTGGATTAAGACGTCAATGTTCGGACGAGATACATCAAGGCTGTAAATTGTACAGTAAAACATAAAGGTAAGTGCTTTTTGCTGTGTAGATTTCTCTAAATATCTTTGGATGGAAATAGCAACGGGTATAGCTTGATTAGTAAAGCCTTTCCAATCATTGACAAAACATAGACTTGTGCGACTTGTTTGTGTGGTCTATGGGAAATGTTGCTATTGCAAAGAAGCTTTTATAATATGAGGTAACTATTAAAAATCAAACTTGAACGTGGTAGATTCCAACGAGCTTATGGAATTGTTAAGAGCCAAAGGTAGTGGCAGAGAGCTGCGAACGAGCAAATTAGGTTGGTGTTCTTGCTTGATATGGGACCTCAGTTACATGAAATGGCGGACATTTGGGGGACTAGACAGACGTGGCTAGTGAAGAAAATATAACGGTTTATAACAATGGCCACGTCCTTGTAGACAGGCGCAAATTTGCTGTCGTCCCTCTTCTCCAGATGATCTGCCCAAACTTTACTCCTGGTTACATGGTACCAGATAACTATTTGCTTCGTTTAGCCTTAATCTTCTTAACCAATTAAATTAGAGATGCATGGAATGTTGGGAGGAATAAATGTCAGCATTAATTAATAGATGAGCTGGTTTCGTAATGAAAACAAATGAAGTCGGAGACATATGCATTTTATGTGTATTTACCATTTTGTGCATGCCCATGCAACTTCCTAGTTTTTGTATTTCACAGAGGTGATAGGTTGCTCAATGTCGGATATTCTATTAACAGATCATCAATTATTCTATTTACAGTTCCTTACTTCGATGAAAGTTGCCTAAATGACTACTTTCCTGCCTGATATATAATTCGTCTTATTTATACAGAAATCTTTAGAAAGTAATAGAATATTCTAGAACATTCCGGAAATTTCTAGTGTGTTCTACAGAAACTTCTATACAAACCAGAATCCTTCAGAACCCGTCAGAACATTCTAGAATGTTCTAGAAGGTTATAAAATGTTCTGGAAGATTACAGAATGTTCTGGAAAGCTAAAGAATTTTCTAGAAGAATCCAGATTTAACAATGCTGTTGCCGAGACACGTCAAATTGCGGCAGTCCAAAACACTAGTCACCCTTCAAGTGTCCATAGGAACCTCTTTCTAACTGTTGTTGTAATCTTAGTCGATGAGGAGTATCACGTGATATATCAAACAAGTACTATAGTCCCATATGTGAAATAGAGGTTTATGTCAGATAGATGTAACCTGATTAATATTTCATTGTGACGTAATAGGGATTCACGCGTGATGCCACCATTGGTCACCGAAAGTACTACCTGATATAGGTTTATATGTTGAGAATTTTGTGGGAAGTTATAGTCGCAACCTTTTCAATACCCAAACGATATTATTGACTATATATATAGTTTTTTGACTTCCGGTCAAAATGCGTGTGTTATAGTTTGATTTTCCTTTAGTTATTGTTGAGAGGAAAGTATAAGTGGTATGTTATACTCTCTCTCTTTGCACGTATTTACAGATGTACAACGGTCATGTACGTGAAGCTCGCCACTAAGTCGCTGACTTTAATGGAGTACATTTTGAGCTGTTATGTGTATATATTTGCTATTTACCTGATGTTTACAAGAAAAGACAAAATTGGAATATTTACAGCAATGCATCTATTTTGGACTCACACGATGTTAAATTTTCATACTGCACACAATATTACGATTTCATTTATTTAAAGAGCCGCTGGCTAGTCAAGGTCCAGCTCTTTCCGAATTTACTTAGCTATGACTGTCTATACATACTGAAGAGGAAATCCGGAAGACTGCAAATTCCTCCCAAGTACCATTCCGAAACGCTTGGGTAGTTTCCATTTGACCAAGAACATTTCACAACCAATCAAGGCATACCAACCAAATTGTGTAGATATGTTGTAGCTTTTAACCAATTGGTGTTGGTATGGAATCATTATCCGTTAGCTAATACCACATTTCGTAATATCCACTATATTTTGAGGAAACAGTTGTACTAATTAGAAGTATTTAAATGGTGAAAAAAAGACAAGGAAGCGAACGAGAGGAATAATAGGATAGCCTTTTGACCGTTGTTTGATTAGGTAATCAAGATATACAGTATGTCAAGATCCTCTTATAATCTTTTTAATAATTACATAATTTAAATGTTGTTATGTACGTATATTTAACTTCGTTGAATTGTACTTGTGATAGTAATTTATGTGATATTACCTGAAGATATTTCGGGAAGGATCGAGGGTAGCAATCTGTTCTTGTCAGGTGACTTCGCTGGATCTCAAGGGCGGTCGCACTTTGCAGTGGAGCAAGATTTCAATTGAAAACATCAAGGGGCAACAAGGGGATACGGTTTCTTTTTATAGCACACTCCTTTCAGCGTGACTTCTTATTTAAAAGCCGTCATCTATGACTCGATGTATCTGCACCGCTGATGACGGATGGTAGGGATGCCCTTGAAAAGAACCTTCCCTTCGTAAGAACTTGCGTGCTACCAGCAACCCAAGGGGACGTAATATCTATTAAGCACAAATGTTCATCGGCTTACAAAAAATACACGCTCTGTGATATGGATTATATCGACCGTACGTCGCGGATTGTACAACGCAGTCATTCAGCATATACCTTTAGTAAAGTATTGACAATTTACTTTTTTTCTCAGTGTTACAAGCAAATAAAAAACCTTAGTCCCTAAAAGTGACTCGGAAATCAGTCATGAGTTTATTGAAAGACCAGACTTGGGGTCTACAACTACGAGCAGGCACCTTTAGGATAAAGTGCATTCTCAGTTTCATTATAACGAACTGGAAGCTGACTGCATTTATGAAACAAGAAGCCCGTGCTCTACCTGC
The DNA here is from genome assembly GCA_010016065.2 of Carybdea cf. marsupialis auct. non (Linnaeus, 1758). Lineage (NCBI taxonomy): Eukaryota > Metazoa > Cnidaria > Cubozoa > Carybdeida > Carybdeidae > Carybdea > Carybdea cf. marsupialis auct. non (Linnaeus, 1758). The sequence continues at coordinate 29,208 of JAAAKL020000621.1, forward strand.
AAAAGGAAGTTGTTTACAAAATACACGGTTTTAGCATCTTGAGTGACCGAAAACGTGTCACTCATGCAGTTGTTAAGGCTGATTTACACGCTAAGATTTGTTGGCGCGATTGACAGTTGGTGTAACGTTAACTCTAGTACCCAGACGCCAGGTTTCAAGTGTCATTGTTCTCATCACCAACTGGCCAGACATTGGAAGATTTTTTTGCATTGTGACAGATTCACTCCCTATTTTTTTGTCATTACAACACATCCATAGTTTAAATGTGACTGCCTACGAGTCGCAATGCAAAAGATTTACTTGACGCAATTTCGCGATTATGAACAGGTTCAAGTGGAGACATATTTGCTAGAATTGATCTTAAGACGGTGCGCGTTAAAGCCGGGTTGGAGAGAAAGAAGCAATAAAGGGGAAGCAGGAATAGATGAAAAAACTATTGCCTTAAGTGGAAGTCCTACGCTATGTATCCCAGGCATAAAGTACTTCAAGCATCAATTATAAATATCTTGTGGCCAGTCGCTATATGTTAAATTGAAAGATAACTTTAATTCTCCTGTAGTTTATAAGGCTATAAAGCACTAGTACAAACTAGTCTGGATAAATAGAAAACGGAAAAGATCCAAAACGACTTGGACTTGCTTGATACAGTTCAGGATCAATAAGACTGACTTGGAAATATAATTAATCTAAAGCAATAATCGCTCTAGAATGGCAAAGAAACACTTTGAAGTATTTCATACACTGAATATTTCTTATTTCCTAAGAGGCCTAACTAGATTTGTGGCAGTATATGAATTTTCAAGCTAAGGGGTCGGCTTCAAAACTTAACAGGTCATTTCCCTTCAAAATATATAAGGGGCGGTCTGTTAAGACATATTGTGCGATATTGTGAAATTAGCGGTTCGCTCAATGGCATTCGACGTAAAACCCATTGAGGATGAATAATAATTGGACATTTGCAGTCATTTGCAAACTTTGAACATGAGTTAAAAAGCTTCTTTTCGATAATTGATAAGTGTATTTTGCTACAGCCCGTGCCACCAGACGCCTTTTTCTATTTAAGGAAAACAGGAACACTTATCGCAAATGATTCTTAGTAGCGCACTGTCAATTTGCAACGCAAAGCAATCCGCTAGTTCATGCTCGTCTATATTATGTTATATTACAGTTATTAAAATTCCTCGAATTTCCAAATTCTTCTGAGTCGATATGTAAGGATATGAATTGACACGAAAATATGCATTGATCTCGAAAAGCGTTAAAATGAATTTATTTACAAAGTTTTTTTAACTCTTCAACTGCCGTCGTCGCCAAATGAGGACGAGAGAATGGTATATTCAAATTTTGTGCTGCTGTCTTGTAACCATCTTCTAACTTGGCGTTATAGATAGTAGACTTTGTTCTACGAAGTCTGAGAAATCCTATGGTTACAAGGTTTACATAGGATGCCGTAGAAAAATTTTGCAATTTTTCGCACAAATGTTTTTGCGGAAAGAAGGAGTATGGATGTGACATGAATAAAGAGCCAAAAAGTAGTGGGGACAAATTAGACCGCTGTAAATTTTGGGCGTGACAGGACAAAGGAGCAGTAAAAATAATGCAAAGTTGGAAAAGTCTGCGGAAAAACTAGCGTTTTCAAAAAGAAAGACTGGGTGACAACTATTGGTAAATCAGTTCCGAGATATCACTTACATTTTTGTTGTTTAGTTTATGATTTTAATCAGGATCTAGTCATTATTTTTATAAAGGAAATGCCGCTTTTCTATGGTATGTTGTTTCGGTAAGAACTGACTCATTGGTTCTTGTGACACTTGAGAGCATGAAAAAAAAACGAAGAGAAATTTACTACTTTAACTTGTAGAAATGCTCGACCGAAGTTTTGAAAGCATTGAAGCAGTGAAGAAGTATTATCAGTTTTGGCTCGGGAGCAAATCAAGAAAATTGAACCTTCGAGTTTCTATTTAGAGATGTAATAAACGTACAAAAACCATTACTGTTTTTAATAACTTTCACTCATGATTGCTGTGATTGAAATATACGCCCAATCAATTAAGGCCCATTAGAGGCGTTGTTCTAGAGTGTTTATCAAACCTGTTGTTGGTTTTGAAAGGTTCTGATTACTCAGTTTCAAGCTTATTTGAAACCTTAAGGTAACTTGCAAATCATTTATTTTCAGAAAACGATATCGTATCATTTGATCCAAATTTATAACGGAGCCTTCGCCCCATCTTGCGAAGCAGAAATTTATCGAGCGCCGTAGGCGTTCATTGGAAGTTTTCCCCTCCGCTTGCGAGATACAGTGCGACACAATGGGATCAGTCCCGCAATGCTTCTGTCGCTTCAGTTGCATGCTATATAGTATTTGTATCTTGTGTTCGTAGCCGAGGGAAGGATAGTCATACTTGTGTTTATCCTCTAAGGTTACGTCGGAATGGCAAAATTTTGCTCTTTGCCGTCCCGACTTATACTAAATAGGTCAACTGTCGGTATTACTGTTCCGAAATTCCAAAATATTGTTTTTACATCCCGCACCAAAGTAAGCAAAGCAAATGATAAAATGGACTCTTGGACTCTTGTTTCGGATGATCCAAGCAAAAGAAAACGCAATTCTTCTTTCAAATCCCCGTCCATATCCCTCTTCCTGATTTCGTACTTGATCTTTGCTCTTGGAGACTTTCTCTTCATTAGATAACATAACATTTTGTACGTAGGGGCTCGCCTTACGGATCTTTTCATCGTGCTTGGCCACGAGTTTATAACGTTATGAAATTGTCCTTGATCTGTCACTTGTTTTAGTTTTGAGGAGAGGAGTTTGTGGTATCAGAGAAAAATACAGGGCTTGAAGGAACTATTTAGATTGACAGGGTAGTAATGGTTATCGTCCATTCAGTGTCCAGCCGGATATTTCATATATCTGACCAAAAAGACTGGATAATTGCTATTACATTACTGTAAATTGCGTTGGAAGTACTACATCCACATCTTCAGAGAATCGTAAAAGTTCTCGCTACAGTTACACAGCATATACGAATTCTCGCACATTTTTCTTTCTGGCAATAGTTATTCCTAATATGAGAGATAATATAGAATTGGCATTGAGGAAAAAAATCCAGGCTTGAGCACATTTCAACTTTTGGTCATGTGGAGCTTAAAGGTCTGATGTTTCAAGATCTGGCTTATCACATTATCATTATCAAGCTACTTATTATAAAAAAAATGTAGTCCTACTCATGCACGTTTACCATACACATAGTTTGTTTGCAAAGCTCCTAAAACACCATTAAAGGAGCATCAAGACATACATATGAAATTATTGGGGGTTAGTTCCGTTTTTGGACTGACCTAGTTTTCTTGCAAATGCGAATCGAGACAGGTCCCTATTGCCGGTCCCATAGAGGTCATTGAATAGTATGGTACTGGTGCCCTATGCATGTTTGCGATGACTGTAAGTAGCTTGGATAACCAATTATCATATACTTCACATTACATATCCCATAATAATCAAAGTGAATGAGAACATCACACCCATTCGCATGAAGTAGTCTCAGTGTGTTGTCTTAGTAACTGTGCGGTTAGATAATTTTCAACTTTTAATCCTGCGCGGTTTTCGACCAAATCTTAAAATTGATATCCGTTGCACCCTTAACAGAAAGCCTTTAGTGCCTAGTTAGTATATGGGAGCCTTAAAAAAGCAAGTTGAAGTTCGTTTTCATAGCCAGGTGTAAAGCGCATATTTCAATTTTTGTTGATATTATGGTATTATTTCTAGTCCTACTGTTTATCCAATGCAACTCCGCGCAAGTGAACAGGTAGTGGAACTGCACTCGTCAAAACAGGCAAGCTATAGTTGTAGTATATTTAAAGAGGACACCGAAGGAAGTTCATCAGTAAATGGTATTCGCAGCGATAAAGAACTTCCAATGAGCCCATACTGTAGCTGCAGTTGAAGAGAAAATGACCGAAACTGCATTATCTTCCTCGCCCGCATGCGCTTTATGACTCAACACATAAAACACATAATAGAGACACTAAAAATCTAGAAGACTTTGGTTGCTAGTTAAACCATATAATTCGGCGTCAGCTCCATTTACAAAAACAATTTTTACATCTTCAAATAGATAATCATACATTTCCACGTGTAAAGCCAAATTCATACATCGTAGGTATTACAGGATGAAAGTAGATGGGAAACTACTACATAATCATGACAGACAGATTCTGATATCCTAAATACTTAATAAAAACTACAAAATCTATTATTGTTACATGTTAAATTTTCCTATAGGAGTATTTTTTATGATAATATCTTACTATCATCTCGCCCTTCTTATATTCTACATATGCAGTAACTAAACGTCTTGATGCGTGTGTCAATTGAATGCTTTGTGCAAGTCCGAACTTTATTATTTCTAGGCATTTATTCCCCTATCCAGCAATGTAACGAAATAGTTCTCTCCCGTCAACGAGAGTGAAGTCCCCAGTCCACGCCCTTACTACAATTCCTCACATATCTTATTGTTCTTTAAGTTAAGACTTACCAGTTACTTCATGTGTTCTATAACCCCTATCTCATATTTTCTAGCTGTTACATTGAAATAGGAATTTCGAGATTCTACGTTATTGAGCTGGCTTCTAGGAAACATCAATAACGATTTCTCAACTCGCAGATCTACTCTCAGTAATACCTAAAAGTTGGTTTTGGTGTCATTTAATTATTTGTTTGGATAGCAACACTGAAGAACTTCAAACAAATTCTTGCTTTACTCCTCCTAATGCTTCAAGCAGATATATTAGTCCATCGACACTCATCTGAGCAACTTTGGACTAACGTTGTGAAGCATGATTGGAAATTGTACTTGTGATATTGTGATGGAAATGATGTACTGATTGGGCAACAAAAAGAAGGATGTCAAACAAATTCTTGCTATATTCCTCCTAATGCTGCTAGCAGATATATTAGTCCATCGACACTCATCTGAGCAACTTTGGACTAAAGTACTACTTGCAAAGGATAGTTGCTACTTCTGCTTTATGTGCTGTGATGCAAAGATAGAGAAGAACGTAAGGCAAGCTGTTTCTTAATTCCTTGCTAATGATGCTATCCAACTATTTAGTCGATTGACATCGTTTGCGCAGTTGTGCACTCATGCTGTAGAATTTTGGTATTATTTGAAGTAATGTCTGTCTTATTTAAATATCATCTATCAACCACCCCTTGTTTTGCAAAGATTAGCATCATTTAATTGAAGCTGCAGTAAAATATAATATCATGACATTGTTTTCTAACATGAAAGGTACAAGATGCATCAAGCTTTATTATAAAAATACCACTTTTCTACGCTGAGAATTTGTTCATATTATTTTCATTCCAAACGAAGAACCATTATAAAACAGGATTGTTATTTGGATTTTTTATAAAACTAAAATTCAGTTGCCATCATGTTCATTCTTGCAACAAAGCATTCCATAGACGACACAAATTGAGACGGGAGCTTTATCAAACGTCTATCCTAACCAAACGTCAATGCACTTGCAAGCAACAACAAGAATTACAATCTACCTAAATGTACAAATTAACAACATTCCAAAATACATAGTCTAACTTTGAATACATTTAACAAATTTTAACAGAGCCTAGTGTACATATGACAATTGCACTCCATAAATTATCCGTTTTAACTCACCTAAAAATATCCCCATGACTCATTACTTGCATAATCTGGGTCTCTTGCAAGGTAAGTGTTCATCGTAGATAGTAGAATGCTCACTTTCATTTTGGATCATCTTTCTCTTGCGTTCAAAGCGAGAGAGTTTTGTTATAGCAAAGGGACAAAGTCTGATTTTTTTCTTTGCTGGTTCATAGATTGAGTCGTTTCCTAATCTCTTTCCTTTGCTTTTTAAAACTGGATCCTGTTTCAACCCTGTTTTTATTCTCGGAGACTGAATTTCATAGACTTTGTCTAGCATCGGCATGTCATCAACAGATCGAATTTTATTAGGGAAATCTGTCTCTAAAATCTTTTTGAGTGTTGTAACACCAGGATTTCCTTTAAATGGCTTAGTATTTTGAACGGTAAGAAAAGGGTTTCTATTTTGAGCATCTAAAATTCCATCATCAACTTTATTATCCCACGTAGGAACATTGTCAGATTTAGGTTCAGTGGCAGCGGCATTGCAGGGCAGCTTAATCAAAGCATCTTTCTTGAGAATTTCAATGATATGCTTTACATCAGATCGTGCTTTCAAGGACTGAACTAGCTCGTTGGTAAGGAAAGGATTTCGTTTCTGAGCGTCCACAATACAGTTGTCCAAGTTTTGGTCCCAAACATAAGAATTGGTTTGACTGTGAAAGAGGTTCTTTTTGTATATCGGACTATTATGTCCTCTATATTCTTCTGCATGAGATAAATCTTCATTTTTGTATTCACTAATCAAGAGATGTTCTTTCCTTTCTGTAATTTCAACCGGTTTGTTATTAGAACATTCAACTATTATATTGCCAATAGTGTCGATGCAATTTAACGACTGATTTCTGAGTAAGCCTTGCCCGTTATCTTTGCTATTGGGATTCGGATTTAACTTGCTGGACTCAATTACTTCATTTCCAAGAAACGGATCTTTTTTAGGACTCTTGCAGAGAACCTTATCCAAGCCAATCTCTTGAATATTGTAGTGAAAACTTACTTTTTCTTGAGTCTGTTTACTGTCAAAATGCATAAGATGTTTTTGTTTCTGTGGCGGCTCAAGAAATATCATTTCTTCATTTTTGCGAGACGTTCCAATCGGTTGCCGGATAATAACTTTCCTAGTTGATGTGCTATTACTACACTCAACAACCAAATGGTCACAATTAATTTGGATCTTAGAAGCAGTGCCCTTCATTCCATTTATTGGCTCAATATTATTCGATTTCTGAAAGGAAAGTTGTTGGGTTAAAGATTTAGTGACGAAGCACTGCTTTTCTAATTCTCTTAAAAATTGCTCACCCCGTGGTTTGGCCTGGCCTTTACAGTGTAATCGATCCGAGTTGTCATCCTTTAAATCTTCTTTCGTATCTATAGGAGGTAAGACATTTTTCTCTTTAACCCATGGTGGACGCCTTCGTTGAATAATTACTCTTTTGGTCGGAGAGTTGAGGCAAATATTATGAGAACCATTGCTGTTATTCAATGATAGTTGACTGATACATGATTGGTTTTCATAAATTCGATCGTTTTTCATATTGGGTTCCTTTTTAAGGTATTTCAATAGCGAATGTTGAATAGTAGATTTCCTCTCTTCATTTGTTGCATTTTGGCCGTCTATAAATGACTTGTTCATTTTACTACCCGACTCACTCTTACCTTGCAAGAACTGCCCAGCAAAACGACCATTCTTTCCTGCAGACTCATATCCTGCATAGAAATTATTCAACTTTGTCCTAAGGTCTCTACAAAGTTTTCTTTTATGCACCTTTCTCACCTCCGTCTCCATTTCTTCTGAAAAATTCATTGTAATAATTCTTCTCACTTTCTTGACTACTTCGTCGAGTACTCTGAGAATCTCAGGAGCTATCACTTTCAGATGAGTTGTTTGACATTACAAATGTAACAACAAATGTTTTTCTTTTCCAACCGCTTATATACTTTATATTTCTATTGTGTGACGTCAAATTACTTAGCGTTACGTTTGCCCTCGTGACTCGTTTACTACTAGTTCCCAGACTCTTTAAAAAGCGGCAATATTTTCGATTTTGCATTAAAGATGCAGATAATATATTTTGACTATTTTCTATCCTGGTTTAGCCACCTGATGCGCTTGCCTCACCAAATCCCAGCAAGGAAAGCTTTTAAGAATTTCGTGACACCAGTAGATAGTCATACTAGACGACCGAAAACGACATGATACAGCACCGTCCTTCGAGATCTGAAATCACAAATATAAAGATCACAAATATCAATGTAGGTAATTCACAAAATATCGGTGAACTTGAAGCGTTATGTGTGGATTGTAAACTTTGGATAAAATTTGTTGGCAGCATCACGTTGATTAAATTAATGAATGTGCACGAATAACAAAATATATATAATATATTTTCTATCTTAGGATAATCCCAAATCCTCAGAGATACTGCACAATACAGACCATACTCCTTTTGTTACATAAATACATTACAAAAGATGGTAGGCCTATCAATGTTAAGACAGCTAACACGAATGCAGACTTTTTCAAAAGCTCTCTACTTTGAATTTATTCGGCCAACAGAGGTGATGATTAACAGACTTGTTATGTCTGACTCTGTATTCTGATTAGAGAATATAAGCATGATCATGCTTTGTTCACAACGTGAACACGTGGTAATAGCACTACATAACGATTAGAATTGTATTTTTGTAATTAGTTGATTGTTTTGAGTAAAGAAAAACTTGAAAGTTATACTGTGTAGCGCTCTATCCTCGTATACTGTCTGCTATGCGGCCCAGTGGTTGCTCCATGCTTTGGTTATCCCAGATAAAACAAGACTACAGGGATAGGTCTCGAGAGAGGTGATCGGGACTTCAGGATCGGAAATACAAATACTTTGTGGTATAAATAAATATTAATGCGTTATAAAAATACACAAGGTTATTTTTGTTTACTTCTTTCTCATGTTTATCAAAAAAATTCAACTTTTACATACGCAAGGAGAATGTACTGGTACACACTGATCTCTGCCGCACACTTATTTTCCAGAGATTGTGGAGTATTTTTCCTTTGACACAAAGCCTTTACACTACTTGAGATATGTATTTATTACAATTTTATCCATTATGCGAAAAACAACTGATGTAACTCACTAGAATCGGGCTGGTTTTGATTCAGTTCCACTTTCAACATAGAGATCCCTTTTCGCCCGATTCATCCCATCGAAGACCCAAACGCAACGCGAATGCTGCCGACCTCGTTTCCATAATGGAAGTACTCTCCAATCCTTCGTTTGTTTTCATTTGCGTGAATGGCAAGAGGTTACCAATGGATCTGTATATTTTCTGCCTATTTTGAACGCAGTTTAAAGGGTCAAGAAGTTCGAGGGTAGGTTGTAATTACATAGAGCACTTTTTTACAACTTTGTAGATATCAAGTCGTAATTGAAAAGAACTAAAAGTAACGTTAGATGGGAAGGTAACGTGTCTTCACCATTGTTACGTTAATACCGGTAACATAGGTTTGACCACTCCTGCGATAACTTAGACAGAAAGGGATTTAGACCTAAGTCGGCAATCAAACATTCAAGTTAAAACCAGTGTCGTTGCCCATTCTTGACGAGATACCTTCACAGCATCTTCATAGAGTTGCATCTTCTGTATGATACTTACAGAACAGAAGCTGAGAGTCAAAAATGTAGGAAGGACGTGATCCCTCCATCCTGATAGCTCTGTATAAAGATATGGACGAAAAATATTTCCAGATCAATATTTACTGGCCTATATGTAAGTAAAGATGTATTAAAAGAGAAAACGACAAGTGCCTTTTGTACTCCCCTTTTTTATTATCCAAAGCAATAGTGTTTTGTGTACCCTGTGTTGAAAGTGCTATTGCCTGGAATGATAAAAAGGGGATTACTCGAAGTGCCTTGCCTTTTTCTCTGTTATTACATGTTTACTTAAGTATGAATCAGCGGCGTATGCAGCTCTTAGAAAGTGGGGGGTCCAGGGCGTGGTCTCTCACGACATTTAGGGATTACAGAAATAGGCATGTAAGATGGATAAAAAATGACTGTGCCTTACGAACCACACTTTCACGCCTACTTGACATATGCACTCTATCAAACACAATAGAGGAGTGCTGTCCCGAGTGGCAACTTTCAACAGCCTAAATGGCCTCTTTCTTATGACTATGCTCTCACAGACTTCTGATCTTTGGCCTCAAGGCAAGCTATTGAACC
>JAAAKL020000622.1:0-39107 GCA_010016065.2 Carybdea cf. marsupialis auct. non (Linnaeus, 1758)
CATGGAGACAGAAAAGTCTCTTGCACATTCGCGACTGCACAATAGATGTTGCCCAATAGCAGAATCGCACTCAATTGCCCTCCTTAATCCTTTACATTGTCTCGGTGGCTGATCACGAGTCGCCGGATCCTTCTTGAGCAGTATTGCCGGTACGTGCTGCTGGACCCTTCTCCTTTTGAGACGTGCGGCCAATGTACCGCTTGTCACAGCTGCATTTGAATTGGTATATAACTTTGCTTCTTTGTAAGAAAGGAAGCTAGTCCTTTTGGGTGGGAGGCAGGATCTTTGTTGTCGTGTAGATAACTCTGACGAAACAGGCTGGTCGCAAACAACCTAACAAGATGTCTTCTTTATTTAAAGCAATCCTGGGATTTTGTACCACTAATAATCTACTTTGCTCGCAATTGTCAATAGATTGAATTGAAGTACCTACAAATTTTCCTGTATTCCAACACTTGCGTCTTCGTCGAGCAAATATGTAGGTGCCGGACCGTGGTTCAATATGACCATTTTCTTTTCATGCTGTGGCCACCCCCACGAGAGCTTTTGGACGTGTCAGGTGTCAAACAAAGTCCATGATTAGTATTCCTATATTTTAGCCATACAAAGCATTTATATAAAACAAACGGTGTTAAATAATAATATGCCAAAAATTAAACTATGTCTCAGACAATTTCTGTCTATAACTGACTTCATCAGGTCTATTGGAATTTCTACTACGTAATATCAATGCTAGTAATATCCCCAATAGACCTGAAGAAGTCAGTCATAGGCGGAACGTTGTCTGAAACATAGTTTACTTTTTAGCATTTTATTCGTTATTGTTTGTCGGTGTATTTATCACCTTTTCAGAAACAAAAAGTTGAATAACATTCTAAAGAATTGAAATGAGTGTTAAACCAACTATTTGAAAGGTCCCGGTTTATACGTCGTTAAAGAAATAGGTCGATGGCGAGCTAGATAATTTTATCATAAAGAAATTACTAGATCTGTATGTCATTAGCAAACTAACCACTGTAATTTTATGTATTAAACTACTATGGAATCTTTGAATATCAGTTAACTTCGCTGAATGTAACTTAAGATTAATGATAGGGAAGCCCTGTAAAGAGTGATGACCTCTTGAATTATTAGGTGACGTCCTAATTTATGACTCAACGGATGATGTGATATTATTTGGAGGTATGATTGAGAAAGAGGTAGTGGAAATAAACCGGTTTAAAAGATGGCTAAAACATAGAAACATGACTCAAGCCAAATGCCCATACTGAGGCTCAGCTACTCAGACAATATCTGGAAGTAATGAGTTAATACCATTTGAAAGGGTCCTGGTGACCTCGCTCTTTTTGTTAAATATTGCGCAAAAATCTTGGTGATGAAAAGTCATCGTTAAGACAAGTCACAAAATTTTGGGGGTGTGTGCATAACCACTTAAAGGTTACTGAGGGTATAATATTATTTTCATTACTGGGCTTAGGGTGAAGCGGTTCCTAGAGAGGCCTTTCCTTAAAAGTAGAACTTTAGTCCTTAGTGACCTTGTATTTCCGTCAGAACAGCTCAGTTACTCTTGAATCCCGTATAGAGCTGGGAATAGGCGTGGTGGTTGGATGCTAAGGGAAGTTCAAATTAGCGTGGTGGCTGGAAGAGGGGTGGTGGCCAGAAATACGAAAAAAAAGCACTACGCAAATCTTTCAAATGATGCAACACGCAACCTTTACTAGATTACCATTTTATTACCTGTCAATCAAATGGAAAGTTCCATTATGCCAACTAACAGAATTAAAGCAAAAAAATTGCGTGGTCAGACAATTTTCGTAGATTTAATTACCTGTGGCGTGTTTTGATGTTGGAAGACCGCTTTGGGTTGCGGATTGAAATATGAAACGTGTGCCTTGGAGAAATATGGTGGTGAGACGCATCAGTAAGTTTTAGTAAACAAGATGACTAGAATAACATAGTTGAGGGTGGAAAATTTTCAAAAATTTGACTGCCGTAGTGGCCCGTCTATGCGGGACTCAAGGGTATGTACTACCATAACTATTCTTTCTCATTGGCGACTACAAAAGGTAAGAGTCTAGATCGTAATTATACAGGCAAACCCTTTGATTACTTCATACATTTTAATACTAAATACCTAAATTCATCAAAGAAGGATTGCACGAATTATTCTTTAATTCTTATCACATATTTTTACAGGATCACTTTATCAATTTAAAAAAATAACTGTCAATGATGTTTGTCTTTACCAGCAAGGACAACAAAATTCTATACCACATAAGAATTTTATTGTGAAACAATAACATAAACAAAATCTGCGAAAACAAACGCTTACAAACTCTTAAAAACGTATTATTTTGAGAAGACTATGTTTTGAGAACATATCATCATCTGTTATGAGTCGTGTTGTAGTTTGTTAGACTATCTTAGTCACAAGATGTCAATACTCTTCAAACTAATTTAGGCGTTAAAACGTTTATCATCTACTAAACATTTGATGTCAACATCATTCTGCTACCTCGTTGTAATATTTCAGTCTGTAACGTGTCACAGGATATGTGTAATTACTATTTCCTGGAAACATCCTTAAGTTAAGGATCTTTTCCTTCTTATCAGATCACAGTAATATTAGAATCAACGCTCCTAATGGGCTCACTATCAAAGAAGATTCGCCATTGATGTTGGATTGCGAAAGTGATAGTTCTCTACAGTCTCGCTGTACGTGGATGCATGACAAAACTAGCATAGCTTCCGAGAATGGTACAGTTCATATAAGTAAGACCCAGAGATCTCATGCAGGATCGTATCAATGCATTTGTACTAACGATCTTGGATCGCTGGAGTCTACTCAGCAGAATGTGATTGTTCATTGTAAGTTCTTGACATATTATCTTATATCTTTATTTAAATATATATGTATATTTCAAGGTGAAACTTATGGATCCTAATTTCTTCAGTTATGTTTTACTTTATGAAAAATAAGTGAAAAGCACCCCTGTCTCTAGGGATGTATGATATAGATTTATAACTTTGTGCACCTTCGTAGCATGTCCCTAATAGTTGTTTTCAAATTGAGTCTAAGATTGAATTCGTATTGAACTGATGTTAGGTCATCTAATACTACATGTTTATTTAATTTGTACTTTGGTGAAGAAGACAAATGCTACTCTTCTCACTTTCTCTTCTTGTGGTAAGATCCTGTTATGTTTAGAAATTGGGATTAGGACATAATACAAAATTGTCGTCTTTGGCTTCAAATGAAGACAAAGTATTTACTTATCAGTTTTTACCAAAGGGTGAGTCGATTCTGCCTTGCTAGAACAGGCATACCGATCAATGAGTAAGCGGTATTATTGAGCAAATGGCACTCGAAGAAGGTATTGGAGAACTCTTGCCCTGGCCTATTTATTTGCAAATTTACCACAGTGTTTGTGATACATTAAACATCAAGACAGTGGCACGAGATCCGCAGTTTCTTATTATCATTTTAATTTTCTCATCTTATAGATGTGCAAAAACCAAAGATTTCAGAAGGGCACTCAGTAGACGTGATAGTTGGGAAAAATGTCACTCTTCACTGTAGAGTTGAGGCTTTTCCATCTGCAATCATTGAATGGTGGGTCAAAGAGGACAGTACGGATAAGTTGCTACCTGCGTTTGGAACAAACTCGCAAGCAAGTATTACCAATATCACAAAGGAACAGTCCGGACATTACCGATGCAGTGCCAGGAACTATATAGGAAAAAAGGAGTCGGAATACATCTTCGTAAATATTCAGTGTAAGTAATTGTGAACTAATGTAAATAACTCATTAACATTTTTCTATTTGTTTTATAATTGTTTTTCGCTTATTATTTATTGATTCAAGTAATGACGTAATCATTTATTATACTAATATTGCAAATTTACTACCAACCGCAACGCTGTTATCAAAACGACCGATATCGTCGTCAATTGATTTGAATAGATATGAGGTCTATATCCAAAGAAAATTAGTCAGAAATTTACATATTCAAGCTGTGGAGCTTATCATATAGGTCAAACAATGCAATATCTAGGAATGCAAACAGCTGAACATTTAGGCACAGTTATGGGATTTAATTGGCACTAACATCGCGATATACCTCAGGGACAATATAAGGCGCAGGGACAAAGCCAACCACGCGTCTTTATCATTGACTAAGCTATGACTCGTCATGCACTTGAAATTAAGGAAACTGCATTAATCTACACTACCAAGTTTCTTATCGACAACAATTTGCCACAGTCGGATTTTAAGTTTCACGGAATATAAATACACACGCGTTGACGGTACTTCCTAGCCAATTGAATGTCTTTATTTATTTCCGAGCAAACAAGATACTATTTATCATCTGCTTGCTTTTCGGAATTACCATAGCTCTATTATTAAGTACTTTGTTATTCCACATGTTAAGGCAATGTAGAAACTTGTAACAACATCTCTGAGGGTAAAGATGGAATCTTTAATTCTATTTGTCATCAAATTTCTTCTGCAACGTCCATTTCGAAATTCTATTGTAGCTATTGTTATCATCATTGTACCTTTAACAGCTTTTTCCTGATACTTTTTACATACTCATAAATATTCATCATTTTATCTATTACCACTATTCAGTATTAATACCAATGTTATAACCATTATCCACGTCATATTATCCATTGCTAGCATCATCACGGTAATTCTTGTCATTTCTGACAGAAGCTCGTCACTACTTAAAGTCATGTCTAAATAAATCACGATTTATGCTTATTGTAATAAAAATGATACAATTTTGAATTTATTGTTTCTTTGACAAACAATAGAGAACAAACAATGGGTTAACAAACGTGGCAATTGTTTGATTGTTTGTCTTGCTGACCCATGGGAAGCTAGGGTAGTTCAGTATATCTCGTACGTTTTTATTATTATTTCAACAAGATGTACATTGCTCGAAAATACATTCACCCCGCATGTCAGTGGAGGGTCAAACAACTCACATATGGAAAAGAATTTAGCTCAGTGTATAACATAGCAAGTATACACGGAAAGAAATTTATGCTGACTAGTTCTCATGCCACTTTATATGTACCTTTTACAGTGGCGGTTTTAGGAGGCGAGCGGGCCATGGCCCGTGGGCCCGCGCTTCCTAGGGGCCCGCCCTTCCTAGATCCCCACCCTCAATACGGGCCCGCGCTTCCTTAGGGCCAGCTCTTCCTATGGCCCAACCCTTCTTAGAAGTTGCCCTTCCAAGGGGGCCGCCCTTCCAAAGGGGCCCGCGCTTCCTAGGGGCCCCGCACTTCAATACTACGAAAATAGTATGTTTATAACTAACAATGTTAATCTCATGGCAGTAAGAAAAAATTTGAAATCATACCCACTGGAGGAAATACATTATCTCCAGAACGTTCGCAGTATAATCATGTATGAAATGCCTTGTAATCAATCACATCATAGGGCCCCGCACCCTCCAAAACCATCACTGACCTTTTATCTTTGCCAAATTGTAAAATCGTTGTTTTGACTTTTTATCCAATTTTTTCTTTAGATATTGAAGAACCCGAAGTTATCCCATTATCAAAACAACAAAAAATAGAAGGAGAATCAGTGGAATTTAATTGTAGCGTATCCGGCAATCCTGCCCCTGTTATAACGTGGTTTAAAGACAACACCCTGCTTCCTGAAAATCTCCCGTCATTGACTCTGAATAATGTGTCTACAACTACTCCTGGGGAATACTATTGCAAAGGAAAGAATCTGGTCTCTACTTTATCTTCCAATAAAGTTGCAGTAGAGGTGTCATGTGAGTAGAAGATAAGTTACTTTGTCAGTACGTATACCGCATGTCCGGGAACGTCTATTGTGATGACTTTCTGTTCGTTGTATTGTAAAATTGGACCAATGAGATGTAACTAGTGTCCAGGAATAGCGTCGACACATGCTATTCTGGGCAGGATCGAAAGCTCGAAACACTCACAAGTTATCTTGATGAGAAGACGAAGTTGTTTTTACTTTTGGAATTGTCGGGGAATAGTTGAAGATGTAGTATAAGATTTAGGAAAGATTTCTTGAGTTGAACAACAGGAAACAGTATAATTATAGTTGCAGTCACTTCTCGATACTTTAATGTGCGAAATCCTTGGCCTGGTTACATTCAAAGTTCTCTAATTTAAATTGTGTATCAGATAAGTAATGATGTTTCATATTGTATGTTTTATGGAAAATAATTTGCTGAGGTCATAATTATTGAGTATCGACACGGGGTATCAATACTCAATAATTATAATAAACCACCCAATCGATCCGTAGAAGATATAAGGCGTAATACCTTTGAAATTGTACCACCTGCAAGCATACTGATTACAATACCTTATTACCGGAGGAATTATTTCCCCGAGATTTCTAATGCTTCAAGAAGAGAATGGAGTAGCAAATATTCCTAAATAGACGAGAGATCTGGCTTAACGTATCTGACACTACATTCTTTCTCACAGACCAAGATATCGATCTGGCTTAGGGACCAGACCTCGCGGCTAATGGCGTATCAGCTAAACGATCGTAAAGAATTATCTCGTTCCCGGAAGGCCCTAGATCTTTTTATATAACAAGAGATATAGACCTTCTACTTTCGAATTCTTTTTTTTATAGCTCTACTGCAGAGCATCAGTAAATACTACCACCTGAGGGAACAGTCAGAGACCTCCTTCTTCTGTGTTCATGATTGCTTGCTTATTTTTATTCCGAAAGTTACCCATAGAGTTGATGCTGTTACTTAACGTGAGTGTGAAACATTATTTTAAAAAATACCTCTAACGATCTACCGAAATAAAGAGAAGTGACTAATGTTGAAACATAAGACATGACGATAGTGAAGTTGTAGCAGCTTCATCTGTCTGAGGGAAGATTGTTAAAATTGGGTAAAATATTCTGATAGCAATATCTCTCTACGGCCACCTTTTGTAAATTACACCACTTATCTCTGATCAGATGAGTTTAAATCATGATTAAAAACCCATTATAACTTATTTTTGTTTTTGTTTTAAACAGATATTAGAAAACCAAAAACTAAGGCAGTCATCAATGGATACATCAAGGAGAATACTCTTGTAACAGTTGAATGCGTAGTCGAGGGGGTTCCAATACCTGACATAAAATGGATGAAAGATTCAACGCCGTTATCGGAAACATCAAAAAATCTTTCAATAACCTTAGATGACGCAAGCAAGACCGGTAATTACAGTTGTATAGCAACTAATGCTGCAGGAAGTCGATCATCGGAGACAACAGAGTTCATAGTATCATGTACGTTGTTAACAATATATAAATACTGAATGTATTTGTTTTGTGCACTTTGAGGGCCAATCCGTTAACATCATGCGGAGGGTGGGATCAATTTAATTTTATATTATTATTTTCTCAAGAGTATAAATTAAATTTACTCTGATATTGTGGCTAATAACTATTTCACCGTGTTTTCTGGGCATGTTGCGAGGGCACATACTACAGGTACGAAAATTTGTTCCGAGACTTGTCTTCTTGCTTGTAGTAGTTTCAAAAGGTGCCTCTGAGCCCTTCTCTATTTTGTTTATGAGTATCACAATCTTGCACCTTAAATAAGACGCCTTGCGACGATTTCCTGGCTCACATTCTTTGGCTTGTAAATATGGTTTTATGGACTTAACGAAGGTAGGCAAGAAGCAAGAAGAATACACTTAATTTTATTCAAAGAAGTCACAATTGCGAAATATATTGTATTTCATTAGCTGATTCAACCTCCGTTCATTAAAAATAAGCAAATGAATAACTGTTACTTTCCCACTCATTACCAATGGCATATACTGCATAGAATACTTACTAATTAAAGGTCTCTGCTTACACCACAAGGTTGGACATGTACCACAATAGCAGTTTTTTATTTTAGTTTTCTATTTAGGCCTTGCAAAACTAACTTGAGAAGCAAATTTCACTGTTGATATATTGTGGGTACTTTAGCTTAGTTGTATCCAAATGACTAATCGACGACATGTGGGTAAGGGCTGCATGATGATGCATGATCTCAAATACTCCGAACTCTCATTCACCTACCGCTGACCATATCTACTCCAATAGAAGCGTTTCCGTGCCAAGCTTGCTTTGTAGACGTAGTCGAAGCATTCAATGATTAACGGAGAGCCGACATATAAGCATTCCATACGACCAAAAATGAAACTTTTTCAATAAAAAATAATTAAAATGTTTAATGATTTTAACAACACTCTCTACAAATTCAGCCACAGAAGATTTGTGCTGGGGTAATCAGAACGTAACTGCGTCATTAGATTTTTACTATTATTGAAGACTAGGATCCTACTAATGACGCAAGGTGCGCTTTTTGGCTTCACAGGCACCGGATGCGACGCATAAAGTTGATGTCGGACACCGAAATCATCAACATGTTTAATAAATCTCTCTTGCTATTACTTTTACTTATCTTCTCTTTCTATTGTTTTGCAGATGTAAGAAAGCCGACATTGAGCGTAAACCCTTCCACAAAAGTAGACGAGGGCACGCAAGAGATAAGCATTACTTGCACCTCAGATCATCATCCCCCAGGAAATTATTATTGGTACAGAAATGGTCAAAAGCTAACTGGAAGGAGCAGCAAAACTTTACTCCTAAAAACAATAAGAGTAGATGAGGCTGGAGAATATTACTGCGAAGTCCAGAATGAAGTAGATAAGATTCCGTCTGATACAGTTACCGTTGAAGTTAGATGTAAGTTGTATCAAACTATGAGAAATGCCTCTTTAAAATTATTGGAAATAACATCGCGTCTTTAACCTTTTAGGTCAGTGACTTATGAAATATGCCACCATACGTTCCACAGCTGTACGTTCCTTCAATGTAAGATATGAGTTCTATTTATACAGTGTTCCTTTGTCTGACAATACGCAACCCGTCCTTGCAATTGTTTGCTTAAATTTCATCGTCTCCAGTTTCTTGATACATTAAGACCCTGCAAATATCCATTGCAGATGTAGAGATGAAATGGAAAGAAAGAGAAATACGAACATGTTAAATGCAGTGCTGCTGTGATAGCCAACCTCAGATTCTGTAAACATATACAAAAACTCCAAGTTAGATATTCCAAATACTGACTGTTGTTGTCCTTTAACAATATGCTACTCAACATGATTGAGCTTCCTTCGTAATTTAATTTATTTTGATACAAATACACAGATATTCATTGTAACTTAAAGCATGTTTATTTTACTTCTTATAATATAAGTTCTCACTTAATACAATGGTGCCGTTTCTGTGGTAATCTGACAAGAATAACCACCGTGTAATTAGCAATATATAGATATATATATATATATAAATATAAGTAAAACAACTTCAGCTTTGAAGCAAGCTTTCGGATATATATACTTTTTCAGCCTGAAGAAGGGTATACATCCGAAACTTTGCTTCAAAGCTGAAGTTGTTTTTTTATTATACAGTATGTTCAACTGCTTTTAGTGCTGTTTCTTGGTTTTATATAAATATAAGTATATATATGTAACTATAATCAGGACGATTATCTGAATATACAAGGGTGCTTCATGCATAAGTGCAGGGCAACTTAGAGATTACGATGTGCCTGATGATCGTGAATACGTGAAACTTGGAGTATCAAATTTTCAACTTATTGTCTCTATATATGTATATGCATAAGCAATACTGTAGCCAAAATCAACAATAAAGAGACCTGTTATCTGTTTTACTTTATTCTCTTTCTTTTGCTCTCAACAGACCTCCGCAAGCCTTCCATTAAAGCAATAAGCTCTAGATCAGTGCAAGTAGATCAAAAACTGCATCTAGTTTGCGAAGTAGACAGCAGTGTACCTGTACAGTTTTCATGGAGGAAAGATGGAAATATAATCAATTCAAATAATGCCCCATTGATATCCGATAAGCTTGAAATTCTAAAGGCTGTCAAATCGGATACCGGTGATTATGTCTGCATTGCTACCGCTTCGTCGATGAACAAAGCTGAGGAAAGCGCTCCTGTACGAGCTGAAGTTACTTGTAAGTACATATTCATACTCGAAAGTACGTAGCCATTTACTCAAACAGATAATCAAATAATGAATAAATTTAAAGACTTGATCAAGTTCTCTCAATCGTGCATCAGATAAATATTTTGTAAGTCCCCCTTTAATGTCTTGCAATTTGTAATTTTGAGTTCTCTAGATGTACTTCTCTTGAAGATCGTGGGAGAAGAATAGTTGATTAATAAGCAAATATTTGGCAGTAGAACGAGATGATTTGTGTTAACATCGGAGTCCCTTATATATTTCAAAACCCTGCGTTTGTTCCTTTGTAAAGATATTTACTTAACCTTTTGCTATATTTTGGTTATTTTTCTACTATCAGGAGGTAATTCTCCTACAAATATTTATTCAATTTTAAGCTATTTCTCAAGCAGACAAAAGAATAATTGTTAAAATACAAGTATGGAACTTTAAAACCAGTTGCCCTTCTGACAGATAGGACTTTAAAATGTTTGACGGATGCAGATTTGTGAAAAATAGTAGAGATTGCTTTTACACTGCAACGTTCACCAAAACCTGGCTTTTGTCTGCTTAGACAACATAGTTTCCATCTCAACTATTGGAGATGCTACCCAATAGGTTCCGTATGAATAAGGTGATGAAACGTGGAAAGGCCCCACCTCATCGAATTTCTTTGTAAATCCCCATGTAAAAGAACAAAAATCTGTAAGAGTTTTGCCAAAGATAAATCTATTTAATATTAAAAATTACTCTTTTCTCGTTAACAGTTTATTTAGTGGGCAAGTAAATATCAAAACCTGAATTATTAGCTTTTTTTATAGATTGCACTTGATTATTTCCCCTTGCTTTTCTATATTTTACAGTCGTTTTGTCTTTTGTCGGGAGAAAAAGATGACAATCAACCAACAACTTTTGCCAACCTCGGAGATCATCATTTTAAAGTCAAAAGCCAATTAATGAACATATCACATGCATGACCTTCGTTACATAAGGTTTTCACGTGTTTTCCATTCTTAGAGTATTTGTGCTTACTATGTAGTTATTAACTCTCTTGCTTCTCTCTTTATATCAGACCTCAATAAACCAGAAATTTCCGTCTCTCCCACTGGAATTCTTTGGGAAAATTCATACGTTTGGATATCCTGCAGGACTGACTCATTTCCAAAAGCAAAATTTCAGTGGTTTAAGGATACAGTTCGAGATTCATCGGCAAGAGGCATCCAAAGTGATTTCAATTTTAGGCCAATTCTGAAGTCTGATACCGGAACCTACTTTTGCCAGGCTACCAATGGAATTGAAACAAAAAATTCTGATGAGAGATTTTTAAATGTTACAGGTATGTATTATGATACTACCTTCTGTTAAAATAAAATTGTAATGGGAAGACTTGTTTATGACCTCATTTAGCATCGTCATTACCTGTTTAAATATGGTCAAGGGTAGATTCTACGTAAAAACCTATTCATGGTCGATAAAAATTCACAACTGCACATTTACGTTTTTATTGATAGCAAAGCTATGTGTTTATTTACTTCAAAACCATTGGATGGAGAATTTACCCCACAGATAATTTGGCGTCTGTACCACGCTATGTGCATAATATGGCTTTAGTGGTTATGCTGTATTTATGCTGTAAAGAAGGGTTGAAACCAACTCTTCTGATATTCAGCTAGAGTAATCAGTAACCCTTGTATTATGCATCACTGAAAACCATAATTGGACACGAATTTTAGTTACCTGGAGATTTCTCTACACTCTAAAGAGATATTTCCAAAAAATCCTTTGGGGAGCAAAATAGCTTATTTATAGGAGCTGTAAAGGTGGATCAGTGCATAATTTTTGAAGGTAAGGATCATTGCTACCTAGCATCCTTACCCTTTACCTTCACATAAATAACCATCAGTTTGGAGTTGATCATGGCACTTGTTAAGAGAATTAAACGAACTTCCCAAGCATCTTCCATTTATCATCTAATGATGGTTTGAAAATAGTTGAAGGACATCCTACATGAATTCATGAACGGAATACTTTCAAATGAGGACAGCATCATCAAGCATTTGCCATCGTCCAAAGCAAATTTTGGTTCATTATGGAATAATTTACCACATGATGGAATCAACAGGAAGTCCATTTTCTGTAAAAGTGGTTTGGCACGGTCAGGCAGCTGTGTGAAAACCTACGTCCGTCGCTAGTTATTAATAAGATTCGTTTAGGGTATTAGAACAAAGGGCTTCTTTATTCTTTTCAAGTTTTTGAATCTGCTTTTATCAAAACGTAAAATTGTTGATAAATTTGTTGAAAAATTACTTTTCACAAGTAACGCGCCTTTTGATAACATAAGTGACAAAAAACTCAATTCAAACTCATCTTATTGCGAATGGCATATCGTAATCCTCTGCCATCTTATAATTGTCAAGGGAGGGTGGAGCTCCCACTTATTATCATGAGCATCTGGTGAAAACGTTTCAACGAAACACCACTTTAACTCAAATAGGTCTTTAAGTCATCATATCCACTTTGCCATAATGCAGAAGTTGATGCTAGTATCTACGTGAGCACGGGTGACAATACAGACGACGATAACCGCTCTCCCTTTAACCCCTGCTGTTTGTCTGTTCGTACACCACAGGTTTGGGTTCTTGCAACCCTAATCCATGTCTGAACGGTGGTACGTGTTCACTTCAGTCCAATATCCCAAGTTGCGATTGTTCGCATGACCGACGATATGATGGATTATTATGTGAAACAGGTAAGGATTGTTTTTCAATTGTGTACGTTATTGGTATGATTAAATGGAAATGTAAAGTTATTATGTCAAATCCACATTTAATTCTTCATTTGATAAGGGCAGATTTCCATGTACCAGCCAAGAAAATTATTCTCCATTATGACATGTTTTTTCTTATCCGAGACATGACAATATGCCTTCCAAATATATCAGTTATGATTGGTAAGTTGTATGAATCATGCTCGAGGTGTATATGTTGTACGTCATTTGTCACGTGTCATGTGTCACGTGTCACGTGTCATCGTAATATGAACATGTTTTTGCCAACACATTTTACTTAAAGATCTCTCTCAGTCTCAAATGGGAATCATGACTTGTATATTTC
This sequence comes from Carybdea cf. marsupialis auct. non (Linnaeus, 1758), assembly GCA_010016065.2. Classification (NCBI taxonomy): domain Eukaryota; kingdom Metazoa; phylum Cnidaria; class Cubozoa; order Carybdeida; family Carybdeidae; genus Carybdea; species Carybdea cf. marsupialis auct. non (Linnaeus, 1758). The sequence goes on from JAAAKL020000622.1 coordinate 13,147, forward strand.
ACTGATAATAATATTGATGGAATGATCTTTACCCCTTTTCTCGAAATTGTGTTTCATTCCACGCCAAGGAATGACAATACGTGTTCACTTCGTTATTAACAAGATGAATCAAATGTACCTTAATGTCTTTCCGACTTAGTCAAGAGTAAATGTCTTCAATAATTGCACATTTGCTTTTTTCCTCCTAATTTTAGAGAGAGACCTGGTTAATTTCGAAATGAAACTTTCCAAGTTCTGTTTGAGTGAGTGTTACACTCCAGAAGAAGCTATAACTAGGTATAACAACGACCCCGTATTTCGTGCAAGGGTACAAGAAGTGATCAAGAAAATTGTAAGTGATATTTAAATGTCAAATTAACCTATCACAGCTTAATATCATTGTAAAAGGTTATACATTTTTTGTGAAGCAATTTTTTACTTGACACTCTTAAGAATCTTGATGAACTACCTAAATATTTCTGAATTCAGTATTGCTATTGGCATTTAGGTGTTGAAGAGAATTTTGGCATTGATGCAGTTATCAAATGCTACCCGGAAACGTGGGGCATAGAACCCATTTCTTTAACATTTATCAAATCTGAGATTTTGAAAATTACATTTTTTGATTTTGAAAATACATAAGGCGAATTTCATTTTATCGAAGCATTTGGATCGATTTTTGTCAAGGCACTACATCAATACAGACATTAACTAAAATTAGGATAGATTTTATACAAAATTTGTAAAAGAGCGTAGTTAACAATGAAAAATAGTATACAGAATATCAACACCACTAATTGAAACCCTTTATAAAACATCCCACATGGCTATTTGAAAACTAAGTAAGAACATACAATTACAGTTAAATAAAGTGTTAATGTTTGGCAGACAGAAGACAATAAAAACATCAAAGGAACGCAAGGATAACGAACAGAAGACTAGCTAACTCACTTACTGGAAACAAAAAAGACAAAAAAAAAATTATTTCGGTCAAACATGTGATGGTGTCGGGGAAGTTATCAATACAGCTTCGAAAACCATACAGTGACACGCAGACCGAGCTCTATGAAGGATGGAAAATCGTCCGTCTTCATAGCTGTCAGCACAATTCTTACTGAGCAACAAATGAAAAGAAATGGCTAGTTCAACCTTCTCTAGTCTATACAACTTGACCTGACAAGCCTACAAACAAAATGTCCTCAGCTGCTACATCCTTTGCCTAGTCAATAAACGAAATATAGTTTCTTAGTGCGGGTAGACAACCGGTGATTCCAATGGACAAATAATTGTGTAATTTTAGGTAAGGGCACCTTAAAACATCAGAGCTAATGTTTTATAACAAGTTGATTTCGTTCAATACCAACTTTAAAACAGAGAAGAACACCTATTGGCTGTGCACTTCAGTTCTCTTCAATGCATGCTGCCATGAATTTGGCCACCATTTCCTTCCACGCTCCATTCTTTGCATCAGTGGTAGTTTTGAAATTGAATGAAATGCAAAACATAGGCCACAGATCATGAACTTCCTTTACATTAACTTGGTCTTCGACTGTTTTTTTGCTAATTAAATAGATGAAGTAATGGCATACATTAAATGAAACATCAAGTTTGTGAACGTGCATTTAAGCAACGCAATTGAAATCTTCTCACCAGCCCGTCGACTATTGTATTGGACCTAAAACTTAAGGTGCAAGAGAGGTCGATGATTCTACGTTTTCAATAACAATTTATGCATAAATCTACTGTAATCAAAGCTAGTCCTAAAATGAAAGATTGATGGCCCTTGTTAAATACATTTTGATCTTTAAACTACCTATTCTCTTTCCCTCTACTCTTATGTTTTCTTGTTCATCTCCTCTGGTTTAGCTGAATATGTTCTGTGTCTAAAAAAGTTGCATCGTTAATGTACGTTTACTTTCATATTTTTCAAATCGTTTATTTCTTTTTGTAGTTCGAGGAAAAAGGATTTACAATAAGACCTGAATCTTTTCAGTTGACGTAAGACAATTGTTTCATTACTTTATACTATTGTATTTCGCTTCAAAGGTGATGAGATTTACCCCGCACTTTTTTCAGGCAGATTTCCTGCAATTCCAAGGCAGTTCACGATATCCTGTAAAGGATTCAGGAAAGCTTCGGTATAGCACATTGAGAGCCCCCACAGATAGTTGAGCCTGTAGATCCCATACCTTTTTAGAGGGGCCCCTTTCCACTAAAATCGGTTTCTATACTACAACTACTTCTACTACTATAACTGCTGCTACTACTACCCCCGCTACAACTATTATTACTACTATTTCTGCTGCTGCTGCTGCTGTCACTTCTTACTGCTACTACTACTATTATTGCCACTATTGCTGCTGTTGCTGCTTATACTACTATTATTGCCACTATTGCTGCTGTTGCTGCTTATACTACTATTATTGCCACTATTGCTGCTGTTGCTGCTCATACTACTAATGCTATAACTAACACAACTACTATTATAAGTACTGCTACTACTACTAGTACTACTATTACTACTACTACTGCTACTACTACTACTACTACTACTACTACTACCACTACTAATACTACTGCTACTACTACTACTAATACTAATATTACTACTCCTATTACTATTACTACTACAATCATCACTACTACTATTACTACTACTATCACTATTACTACTACTACTACTACTACTACTACTACTATTACTACTGCTACTACTACTAATGCTACTACTACTACTACTACTACTACTACTACTACTATTAATACTACTACTACTGCTACTACTACTAATACTACTACTATTACTACTATTACTACTATTACTGCTATTACTGCTATTACTGCTACTGTTACAACTACTAGTACTACTACTACTACAGTAACTGCTACTTATAATGATCATTTTGCTGCTACAACTGCCTATTACGAAATAATGATAATGACAATAATGTAATCGTCCGCCTATGACAATAGTGTAATATCCACAAAATTATTGGGTTCTCCCCTTTTCAGGTTTGGCAGTATTCAGGTTAATGTGGACGTTTATGTGGACAGCGATGGCAATGTAGACGAAGCTAAAGAAAAATTGACAAGTGCTCTAACTACAGCAAACAGCAATGAGACATCTACAACAGGAGGGCAAATAGCTGTTATACCAAGTAGCATGAAAGTAACAGGTACTAACGTATACTTCAAGTCCTTCACAATTTTGTTTTATTTGGGCACCTTAGTCGATTTCAGTTTCAAAACAATATCCAAAATCAGCTTTCTAGTCCATATGGTTATATGGTATCATGGAGATCAAGGAGCTTGTTGAGTGTTTTTCAACATCAGTTGAATGAGGGAGGATGCAACTTTGCAAATTTTTTTTTGAATTTACTGCTGAAGCTCTTAAAGTTAATTTATGAGTACATATCTGTTGTAAATTTTGTATCAAAATGCGCCATAGTTATGCTTGTTAGGGACGTTCTGAAGCCACATTATGGATCTTCAAGACATACATGACTCAAGTTTTTACGATTTGACCAAGAGTTTATCTTCAATATTGTCGCTAAGATATAGTGGAAGAAAGTACAAGCATTGGATATCATTTGCATTTACGAAAAAGGCTTGATATATTCTTGTTTCTAGGTATTTGATCAAAATCTGCAGATTATTCATGATTAGTCGAGGCGTTTAAAATTGCCGTAAGTTTTGGTTGACAGGATGGCCTATCAGAATGGGGCATAATTATAACCTATGTGGGAAGGAGAACGGAGAAGGGAATACTTGAAAATCATTGAAGTTTACCTGCGCTGGATGGTTTAAGGGTGCATGCGTTACGGCTGTCAACTTTTTAAATTTTCGTAATGAAATGGTACTGCATCATGTAAATGCTTTTTAAGAATACACTAGAGAGAGAAGACTCGAAATCCTTGACAAACGTATTTTCTGCATATGCTCTACCAACTGAAGTAGGTGATTGACATACGTTTTAGATTGAGTAGAATAAAATTGTGAAAGCCTTAAAGGGTTTGAATCGTGTCAAATTTCTTGTGATTATCGTAGACTCAGAGACAAAACTAAAAAGAAAAAATGAGGCGGCTTAAGTTTGGAACCTCGTCAATTTTAGAACCCACCTACTCAGCTAGGCAGGCATGTGCAAGAAACAATGTCTGTAGGTTATGTATGTAAATCTCTTATTATGTACATGTCTAAAGTCTGATTTCTTAGTCCTTATGTCGTCGAATATAAGAATACATATCGAGAGATATGCCTGTTGCATCTCTGTAATAAAAACTAATTGTGTTAAAGAAACTTAATATATCTTATGTTGCTATAACAAAACCCTGTGTAGTTAGTCAAGCAAATGAATTCTTCATCACCGTATTTTTTGCAAGCCCTCATAAAAAGACTGTTTGGACAGACAGTTCGAACGAATAGAAAGAATACGACCTACTGAATCCCAGAAATTGAATCAACTTGTTCATAAACTATCAGGCAAAAAATGTACGGCGTCTAGTGGATGTCTGAAAGGAAAAGACGGCACTATAAACTTGGATAAAGAAAAGATATTGAGATAATGAGAAGAATTACCAACTAATTATTTCGAGATGGTAGAAGAAACTTAAAATCATGCAGAAAAGTCATGAATGAACTGAAAATCTGGAATCAGAGGTATTGAAGTAAAGATAGAACAATGTTTAACACTGAAGGATTATGGGATTTGTAAAGTAACTGAAATATTAAACTAGATTTATACAATATATAATATTATATATTGTATTAATATATATAATATATGTATATAATATATAATATTACACGAGTCTCAATTTCAACAGATTTTAGTAGATCAAAGCTACACTCTTGTTAAAGACACCTTCTAAAGTTGAGGGTGAGCTCCTTCTAATAGTAAGTTTCATGAGTCACATCATCAAAGGTCTTCTAAGAATCATTATAACAAGAAGTAGAAGCAAGATGGCATCGGAAATCCGTTAAGAATAATGCGTATTTTAAAAGGATAAAAGCACCAGAAATGAAATATGATTGCAGAGAACACATTGCATTGTGCTTTCTTTACTACGCCAAGTCATGTCACAAAGTACAGCATGAAAAAGTGTTCGTAATGCTAGCATTACTAGATTTACCCAATAGGGAGCTAAGCATTATCAGGGACTTGAATTAGGAAAAATCCGCAACAGTGACATTGAGAAACCAGCTGAGACGATAGAAACAAACGAGAGTTCTTCACTGATGAGTGCTCTCCCCAGCCTTCTTCACTTTCTATAGGGAGATTATAGGGTTACTAAGGGAAATCAAAAATCTTCAAGTTAGCACCTCAGGTCAGAAGAACATAAATAATTTTAGATATGCAGGTGACACTATTTTCGTATCCACTTCCAAGGTAATTGGAAAGAAATATTAAACAAAGTTCCTAAAAAGGACTCTCTATAGATTGCCTTCAGGACAGAATGCGTAAATATCTCGAAGATCGATGTGCTACAACCTTGTAACCTTGTAAAAAATCATAAGACAGGTAGACGGCTTTAGCTTTCATGGCAGCTGGGTAACATCTGATGACCGCTGTGAAATGGATATAAAAAGGCGTATAGGTATGGCAAACGATTGATTTATGAAAAATATATATATATAGAAATTCTCTAGCAACACAAAAAACAATGTAAAGATGAGAAAAAAGTTCTAAAGTAATTGTAAATACTTACACATGAGTTTGAATGCCGGATATCTTCTACGAAGAGGAAGCGGATACGAACTTCTGAAATGTGGTTTGTTTGACAAATACTGAAGATATCTTGGATACCACATATAAGCAATAAGGAAGTGCTTCACACAGCAAAGACCAAGACAAATATATGGACAAAAGCAAAAGGAAAGCAACAAAATTCACTGGTGAGGTTAAACGGAAAGAGGAGTTAGAAGTGGTTTATCATGACAGAAACGTTCAAAGGCTTAAAGGAATGTCTAAGACAGAGACAAATGCTGTTATCAAGCATGGCACAAAAACTCGCAATGAAAACAAATAGGACATAGCTTGACGAAAAAGATCGTAGAAAGTGGATGGCTATGATCACCTATGGAGACAATGGATATGAGGCACACACACACACACACAGACGCCCTTGTTGAATGCAGCAACAATAATATTGTAGACATTACGCGTACCAGCCATGTCTTCATCTCCATAACGCTTTATTTCCAAGCACCACGATTATTTGGCACGCTATTGTTCTTTCCTACTCAAGCTATTGTGCAGCAAATGATCAATGCTTGCCTCCCAAATCTCTGTTGCTCTCCAAGCCTATAACGAGTTCATTATTCTTCTCAAATTACATACCATTGTAGACTGTTAAATACCGCGAATTCATCTCTCGATCTTTGCCATTAGGAAGATTCTCAGTTTAAATTATCTTAAGTTAGCGAATGGCCTATACTTTGCATGTGAAAATTACTTAATATTAAGATTTCATTTTCTAAAAGCATTAACATAAGGTTTTAATTATCTCAATCATGACGAGAAAGATGCTCATATCCATGATTGTAAATTGTCTTTGGCACCGACGTAGGTGTCTTACGTAAGGGGTATGATAAAACGTCCCTTTAAGGTAGAGCAAAGAAGGTTATGTATCTCAGAAGATCATTGTAAGACAACTTTTCTGGGTTAACCTCATACCTACATGACACAGATGCTTACTGCATTACTACCTACACCACGGCATACTTAATGTGATTTAATCATAGTCGAGGGAGAAGTTACAGAATAGGAAATTACAGAATTGGAAGCACTTGCTGCTGTTCATGTATCTGCTACTACATAGCTAGCTACTTTCGGGTTTCAAATTTCCTCCCTCACCTCAAGCAAATTTTCGAACAGAAGATCTGATCTGCATATTTTCTTTTCTTAGACCTTGACGAGTGTAGAACTGGGCAACACAAATGTTCTGAACATGCCACTTGCTTGAATACCATTGGCTCATACAAGTGCACATGCAAGAGTGGATACAAAGGAGATGGAAGGAAATGTGAGAAAGAGGATGAGAAAGGTAGGTTATCTTTTTACCAATTTTATTGGTGTTAAATTTGCCACCATTAATGTCGACTATATGCTTAGTTACTTATAAACATGTATATATACATTATATATACACTATTTATAATATAAATAATCAACACATAAAAATTGTCTGGCACTTGCTCATGGCGAGCGGAATTTAATCTCCTTCACCTGGCATAAAATATAAGCAATGATAATAAAGAAAAGTAAATTACAGCCGTTACCTAATTGTGCTTCACATCTTCTCCTATAAAGTTCCTCAGACTGCAAAAAGCTTTCCTTCAGTTACAGTGCTATATACAATCAACTTTACAATAAAATGACGAAAATCGTTACTTCTCGTTCAATTTGCAACTCCGGCATTTCTAAACTTATTCCAAACGTTAAGATAGTAGGTTAATTTGGTCAGCGGGAGGGTTAGTACACTATCAAGCAATGCAGAACTTACATTCCCATCTATCTCCAGTGTACGGTTTAACGTATTTAACGACACTCCGCCCTTGAGTCTGAAGAACGTCGTTGTACTAGAAATTTTAAGTTTCGGTACTCTATTTTTCATTAGTGCTTATTGTTATATACATACATAGTTGCATATATGAAAATGTAGGTATATACTCCAGGACGTATCCATGCACCAAAAAGCGTGTGTACGTTCTTTGTTTGACTGTTCTAACTACTTTAAGACATTATTCTCTTTTACTCACTGCCTTCCTCAGTCCTTCTAAAGTTAATCAGTCTCACTACAGAAATTAATATTTTAAGACTCACTATCATGTTTCTCGTAGTTTATATTTTGGCTACATATCTTGGTATTAGTAGGCCCATTACTACTTGGCTACTTTAGTTAAATATTAACTGAAATAATTTTATATTGATTTATGAGGTTTCTCGGGGAAAAGTCCACCAACACTTTTTTGTGGTGAAATTAGAGCAGCCTAATTGAGATGCATTTATAATAAACTCACATTGCTTACGAGAAGGGGATTATTTTTTTCAACAACCTACTCTGAGTGATGTAAAAAAAACCAGAACAGCTGACATTTGTCAACTTTATAATCATATTATGATCTGATTATCTGTACCCAAATTGCATTGCGTCTAACAAGCTCCCAGACTGGACTAGTTGAGACTTTTGCAGTGGACACGAAATCATTATTAGCTGTTAATGTTAATGACTTCGGCTGCACAAAGCATTTATTAATTAGACATCGGTGTTACAATATTATTCTCAAATGAATTTCTACTTCTACTGTCATCTAAAGGGTGGACGTTGTCCGGAAGTACCCAAAGTGATGTCGATTCCAAGAGGCAATATTGCATTTTAACACGCTAGGCACTTTAAGGATAATTGTGTTATAAATGTAGTGTTACAATTAAGAGCTAAATTCATAGTACTTGACTTTATATCGGACTTTTGGGTGACAAATAGAAAACCGTAGCCTCAAATGTGATCAAAAGTACAACTTTGAGCAACGTTGGGAACGGTTTGGCGAGGAGACCATGTAGACAACAACAATAATGGAATAAAGGGAACTCTGCATGAAGTCACAAATAACGAAGTCTGTACTTTTTTGACGAGGCTACTCAAGAAAAATCAGTAATGACAGTTATTCGGATCAAAGAATTCCGTTTTATTCTAATTTAATTTTGATGAGAAGTATTTGATACTTGCGATTTCACTTCGATAAATCTTGACAGCCGCCCCTAATGGTAGTGACTGTCCTTCTGGAGAAAGAGGGATTTCAAGGATTTACAGGATTTGTTAATAGCCCATGGTTCGTTAGCCAAATCTCTTCCTTGAAGGAATAATAAGCGTCCAGCAAGCAGATAGTGATATGGAACAGTAACAGTCAAAGGCCTTCTTTATCTTATCCGTGGTGCCGTCTTCCTATTTTCATATCTTGAGAGATACCAAAGAGAGTTTACGCGTAATTTATTTTATACATCAACCGGGCTCCAGACATATTTCCTAAATGTTGAATAGCAAAAAAATAACTTTCCCCACTTTCATTTATCTATGCATTTTATTCCGCCCGCCAATATTTTAAAAATGTAACGCAATTCGGGTTCATATGGCATATGGATACCTACCTATGATTTACAAAGTTCTGTTTCTTTAATGAGGGTAATGTTCTTTGTAATATTTTGTGTTCGAAATATTTTTCGTTCTCTTCTAGTTTCAACACCTGTTATTGCATTATCCATCGTCGTTGGATTCTTGGTGCTGGCGATCTTGATTGTCCTGATTCTAGTGTGCACCCTTCGTCAACAAAAGCAAGAGTAAGGCATTTGAATTTTAACCTTTTAAATAATTGCCTCTAGTGCTAAGAGATCGTATCTTCAATTCCCCTACAGAATTATCACAATTTGAAATTTAGGGAAGCATGTTGCGCGGTGAAATACGGTTTTTAAAATTGGTGTGATTGTTTGGTTGTCCAAGGGCAGAACTTTGAAATCTTCTTTCTTGCAAATTGTTTAAGATGTTATGGCATCAAGACACAAACTATTGAGGACGATTTTAATTATTGCCATATAATTGAAATAATTGTTGGATCTGTCAATGCATAGTTGAAGTTGAAGTTAGAAATCCCCTCTAAGACAGTGTTTAAACAGGTATCGAATGAAAATTTTTGATATCTTATAACATTAGCTAAATATCAAGAATACCTTGTAACTTCTACCTTTTTTCAAAGAGTTCGTGTTAAAATATACTGATTTCCAACAGGATCTGCATATTTGGACCTCGTGGTATTGGCAAGTGTAGTAGTGACAGATGAGTAATTAGTATTATCCAAGACAGATACTAAAAGCTGATATAGAAACCTGGGTTATCAAGCGCTAAGAATAAGAACTGGAGCCCTTGTTACCTAAAGTCCGGAAGAAAGTGTATTTTCTAAACTAGTTGTTCTAAAAAACTGTTTATCACCTGACGATTGCTAACAGGTGATAGCTTAAAGTAGGAGAAACCTCTCTAAATCTTTCTTCTATTACTACTTTAAGATAATATATATTTATTTGTGTATATATATGTTTATGAAGATCGTATCGAAGTTTTGAACATGTGCCTTTCTTGAGTTTTTTGGGTTTTGGCACGCTTTTTAATTGTGTTGATATATTTATGTACGAATTCGATGAACGTGGCCGTTTGCGCCACTGTCCAGAGATTAAACCCAGGACTTCTGGCGGTAAAAACGCTGAGTTAACCACTGCATTTAACCATGCAATAGTTAAGTCAACAATTTCGAAGGTCGATCCAGAAATTTTACTACCATCAGCAACCTGACTTTTACTGTTACGATAACGCTCTATCTGTGACCCTTCAGTATGCAAGTACTCAACCAGTGCCGCATACAATTACGTTCATTAAGCTAATAGAGGTATCTCATAAATACAAGTGTATGCCTGAATTCTTTCATTTGTTTCATATGTTCCTCTGCGTATCGGTTGGTAACCTGACTGGGCATATTCATACCATCTGTGCCCATCATTCCCCTACCCATTCTGACGGCAGTGCAGCAGCCATATTTTTTAGCTTTCATTCTGATTCCTATCATTCGTTCTTCGTAGAAACGAAACTCTACCGGAACACAAACAAAGAAAATCCAGGAAGCAGAGTCACAACGATCCAGCAGCGGGTGGAACCTTTATAGAAATGCAGGGCCCTCATGTAACAGGAGCTCGGGCAAGATATCTAAGTGAAAATGACTATGAAACACCACGCATGCGTAGAGAACATGACACAGAGGAAGGAGTAGAGATTCGGGAGTATCCACAGAGAGTTCCAGAGTATGCGCAAGTTGTTAGAGAACGAATGCCTTTGGATATCGTGAATCCAGTTTATGAAGAAGAGTGATGTGACAATTTAAAAATACATAGTATGACAATGAAATAGCACCGTTTAATCATAAATGAAGTTTTTTATAAACAAATAACGTAAAAGGCACTTTCCGGTCATTATTGATATTTTCTAGTTACGTGAAAATATATTTGTAATTTTTTTATATATACGAAACTTGATGCCTTAATTAATTATCAGCTAATTGTCTCAATAACAATTTATTTGTTTATACTTCGAAAACATATCATAAAGGCCCGATATGTTTCAAAAACGTTGATTATCACTGGTATTTGACATTGGACGGGCCCTTTGTGGGAACGTTTCCAAGTTGAATACACAGTGCCGACATTAGGGGTTGAACAACTTGCGTCATTGCCCAGGACCACCCATCTCCATAAAGATCTGCGCTTTAATGCCAAGGAAAATGATATATGTCTATCTGTTTTAATCTCTTTTTAGTAAGTAGAAAATCGGAATCCAGATAAGCTAACGGAATACAGGGTTTCAAATCCCTCCTCTGCACTACTGTGCCAAAACTGTAATGTGCAACATGACACCGTAGGGCCCTGTACATTGAATCAGATTTAGAGTTCAAATCATTCCAAACCTGTAAGTGCACATACACGGTCCTTGGAAACTTTACCTTATGATCGTTTAATAGATGGTCGGTCAAAGTATGTGCAAAAGTGAATGCTGAGAAGGGGTTGAAGGTGGTAGCACTTCATTTATGAAGAGCGAATGTTTTGACATAAATTTGTACAAAATTTATCGAAACTGATTTCCCTCTTGAATTAGTCGGTTCTTTTGTTTATCGATTTTCAAGTTCTATCTTAAGTATGTGTAATCAAGTAAATAACAGGCTGGTGTTTATTACGTACCTAATTTTGTTGATATTGACACTACGTCCGTATACCCTCTCGCAATCGTAAAAAATTGGTAGTGATGTCCAAGTTATACAAGTAATTCTACTAAACAGACTTTTTTACATACATATTTGAAATATACCTTAAAAGTCTTGCTTCTTTGATTTTTTGCTCTTTAAAAATTAAATTTATTGTCTTTCCGAAATGTAAACCCTGGTATATGTCGGAGAATGTTTCTGACCATGCACCGTCCAAAAAGAAAAGGAGCTGGTCTCCCCGTTGTAAACGACAAAACCCGCTTTGAGCGGGAAGCAGTGAACTTTGAGCACATGGCTATCCTCGTATTGATAGTTATTCGCCATATACAGATCAATACCTAGGGCTGGAAGGCTAGATGAGGTTCATGTAATTCTTTCAATAAGTAATTATGCTAGTTTCGATGTTAAGTATCTTAGTATCGCCATAAAGATTTTCCAATTATAACTTTTTGCACTTGTAAGTTTCTAACATGTAGAAATGAGTAATGTACTAAAATGTAGCAGAGACAGAAGCTTTAAATTGTCTTTTTTACCTCGAAACTGTCGAAGACGTCTCAGTTGTTATGCGCATGCGTTATGTACGTTAAGCTATTCTCAGAAACATTAACATAATACTCTTCGTATGTCCCTATGACAGTGATCAAGTCATGAATTATAATATAAAGATCATCAACAAATACATTGTATTTATTGGTAAGACCTGCTAAATAACAGGGAAATAATACCTTGGCATTTGTATCATCTAAGACTATTTTATGCAAAAACCCGCAAAATTTTTAAACAGATTGATGCGATATATTTCATACTTTTTCTATTGCCATTGTAAGAAAAGAAGGTATTTTCGTTTCTAGAAAGATCAGTTTAGCATTTTTACATGCGAAGAAATAAGTCATGGAAAATCACGCGGAATTCTGATATGTACAAGAACGATAAAGCGTGCATAAGATAAACTAAACACGCAAGCTATTTCATGTGTCACGTGGTTCTATCATTAGGTTACAGTCTTTCAATTAGGAAGTAAACATACCTTGAATGCCTAGTATGCTGAGAACTAACTAAAACTGGGTTCCCGATTTGCTACGCAAAATTGGTATAACTATTTTTGTGGTAGCAGAAACATTTTGTCTTTTGTAATTGTGTATTATTGTGTATTTTGGTTGGAAACCTTACTAAGAGCAGTTCCATGTTTTCTTTCATTTTAGTTTCAATGGAAAGTGTGGAACCTCGAGTATTGAATTTTCGGTTTTTTACAAAATTTTTAACACTAAAACACTTATAAATGTAATAAATAAATACAAAGCGATGTAACAGGGTACTTGATTTTTAAAACAACAAAAACAAACTTTAATTGAACTAGAACATCAGGTAGGAACAGATACCAGAGAAAATGTGCACAGCATTAAGAAAAGAAAAGATTTTATTCATCCCTTAAAAGCAAAGTCAATAAGCCTGAAAAAACCAGCACTTTTTTTCTGACTGGCATGGACTGCTAGCTAATCAAGTATATAAAAGGGAAATAAAAACGCTAATTACTAACGTTTTTTGCAACTTTTTAGCATAGAATAATCTTTCTTTTTTTTAAATTCCTGGAAAGGTACATTGCCTCGTTGTATGAGACATTCTGCAAAGTCTGGTGTGACTATCGTGTTTCTTTATCATTTTTAAACTGCATGATGTCGCAACCAACCTTCCTACATTTGCAGCCTTTACTAGGCTGCTTAGTATAGATTTAGACATAAAGAACCCAGATAATATTAACAGAGATCATACTGTTATGTCATACTGGCCCACCATAGGATTGAAGAAGAACGACTACGATTTGGTTGTATGGAATAGGCACCCTGGAAGGAGTAGATGAAGAGAACGTGTCAACGTGATAAAATGAGAGAAGGACTAGATTATTACATCAATATTTTGCTTACAATCTTGAACAACTGACGATTAAAATCATAAAAATGCCATGACAATAATGTGTACTATTGCCACTGTATCACTGTTAAGATACTATACGGAGGATAGATATATTTACAAATGCATGGAGAAAACATTAACGATTTTACAGACAGTACCATAGGTCTAACATGCCTCACTACTCAGCAGCTTTGTTTGTATTACTTCACACATGTAGCAGGTTCGTCATCAATACATTTCTTTCCTAGACGATTTAATGTTTAATCTAAATTTGTGAAGAAAAGTACAGTATAAAACAAAACATACTTTGTAAAGCATCATCCGATTTTCGAACACCTATGCTACCCGTACAAGTAAAATCAGAAGGAATTTCTATTGTGCACACAAAACAAACTTATCGTTTTTTAATTATTCAAAAGTTGCCAAGTTTAACAATAACTGTGACCTGAAATGAAGAAAAAAAGTATTTTCAACTTTCACACTTTAAATAATCAACAATTTCTCACGGTGATAATACTCGTATCTAATACATTTGTAGATACTTAAATGAAAAATTAAGAAAGAATTAGCTTGTTATACGATGGAGATCATACGTAAGATTGTAACATACCAATTTTTACTACCGAATACTTTAAACTCTCAGGTGGAAGCAATTTTGCAAGATGATATATATTTTCTCAGAGGAGTTGTTTCTAAAGATATGTCAGTCTTCGATCAAGACCAGTCTTTGATCCAGGTTGTAGCAGCCGATGTGGGGGAGGCGATGACAATAGACAAGACGTTCAAAGTCAATTGTTATTTTAACTGTTGACAAGGGTGAGGGAAACACAGTTAAGAAATGACATCATTATCGTTACCTTGCTGTTTACGTGGCTTAAAAAATAATTCCTGCATTCCCCTTAAGTCCAACCCTACAACTTACAATTCGGTAAATGACCCATGGCACAGTTAGCCTGGTTTCAGTTACCATGGCATTTACTTAAGTGTGCCTTACTCTGTGATTAAGTATAATACAATATATATACACCACAGGGCACAATCTCTAAGTGACCTTAACAAATCTATGTGTGAATCACTTCCCTCCTTTCAACAATCATTCTTCCTCATATACCGGATTAACCCAATTTAAATTTGATGTCCTTAAAACAGGAGGTTCGGTGTATCTTTCTCCTTCTTCTGTTTCTTGTTCTTGCAGATATTCTTCTGTCTTTTGAGGCAGATTATTTTCCTGCACATCCTCCTCATCTTCTTGCGCAGTGTTTGTAAAGCTTTGCTGTAATCCACTTGGCGTTGCATACTCTGTCTCAGAAAAGTACTGCAATCGTGTCACCTTAGGAGAGCCACTTTCCGTTTCTTTAGAAGGTGGACTCGTCGTTGAGGCGTCTTTCCACATGTTTTGACTATTCCGTGGAATGTTCTCTTTTCTGTCAATTTAAAGCAGAACAGATAAGAGGTGAAATCATTACTTTAAATAGCGTTGATATTGTAACATGATGGGCGATAAAGCTATCGTAGAGGTTACAATAAAGACGCAACGAATTATGAAGACCGAGATATACCATCAACTTAGGAGACCTGTAATAAAATAATATAAATAAATGATTACTAAAAGGAAATATGCATCATTCGAATCTTTTAACCCTTTTTAATGTTCTCATCTCTTCAAATTCATCATCTGGCGCCGTCTTGCAGAAATATTAACATGGTTCTTATGTATAAGGAACAATATACGTTAACCTAAAATAATCTCATACCTAAATGGTAACAAACTAATGGATAACAGGTAATTTGTAGGAAAAATAAAATCCAACACTCAGTATTAATAAAGCCACAGATATTTATGGCAACACAGCTCCCCCCACCCCAAAAAAGAGGCCATTTCTCATTCCCCAGGTTCTCTCTACTGCTACTATCGGTACGTTGTTGAATGTGGATACTAAAAGAAAAACCTTCGAAGCAAATCACAATGAAAACTAGAAAGGAATCTAATCAAGAATCTAGATTGAAAAGATAATTACTCTATTCGACTAAAGAAGATCTGATAGGCGTTTATAAAACAAATAGCGTAAATATAAATATTCGCAATTGCAGTTCTTCTATGCACAGAAGTCGTTTGTGCATTTGAGGCGGAACGATCGGCGAAAGTACGACAGTGCTCTCTACTATATGCAGGGTAGGGATTTCTAGGACATATTCGGAGCACCATAAATTAAAAATTGTAAAATAAAGTTATAAATATACAAAAAGAGTGAAGTTATTAAATTCATACCCTTTCGTCTTGCGCTTGAGGATGATTGTGGCAATCAATAAAATCAAAATGATCAGCAACAGGATTGCAAGAGCTATCGTCACGGCGAGAACTGCTGTTGAAACTAAATGAAGAAAAAGTAAACAACTTGTTACGTAATAAATAAGTATAGGATTCTTTGTATATAGAACGGTACTTGAGTCCAAATACTGTGCATTTAATTGCTAACTGTATTCATTAAGGGTTTGAAATATCGAGTTTGAAGAGATGTTTCAATACGTGTACAGCATAAACACAACACAGACATATTTGCAATAACGTTTCGAATCTTAATTACAGTAAATCGTTTTAATAGGCTAAGGATAATCAGGGAGTGGTTACGAATCGTGTGTTAGTAGTTTATTGGAAGTTAGTATTAGGACAAAGGACAAATCAAACATACAAAAGAATCACGCTAAGGCCTACTATAAAACTCTTTTATGACAATATTACAAAAATTTTTATATACTGCTTCTCCCGTACTCTGATGCAGATTATGAAGACTAGCAGAGGCAGCGGTAAATGGGGTAATTATTGATTTTATGCCCTCTGACATTAAAATATTTGGATAAAGCCGATGAAGACGGTGACATTGTCATTTGCCCTTTAGGACACCAGTTTAAAGGAACAATTTCCATCACATTAAAGTGGTGCACAGGACTGCCTCGTGGTGCATTTGTACTCTTCAGTTGGATCTGCCAACGCGTTTAGAAACAGACCACTCAGAAATGCATGTCCAAGTTTCTCTGTTCTCAACAGAGTATGTGAGTACGAAGACTAAGAAACATAGATGCCTTTATCCTGAACTTATAAACATAACTACTGTGCTAGAGCTACTGTATCTTCAGTCATGAACTAAATCTAACAATCTGTTTAGCGGTTTAAAAGACGTTGAATCTTACCATCTTCGTCCTCTTTTTCGCATTTCCTTCCATCCCCAGTGTGACCACTTTTACACTTGCAACTGTATGAACCAATTGTATTCAAACATGTGGCATGCTCAGAACACTTGTGATTGCCAGTAGAACACTCGTCGAGGTCTTTGAGGAGAAAGCATTAAAAAGATTTATGCCATATAAAAGTAGAGAGACGTGATGTGAGCAATGAGTGTTGATGGTTGCAGGGACTACATTGTTCCTAGATTACCATGCATAACTTGATTCAACATATTGTTTTCTCATCAATAAATCAATGCTGGAAAGCTAAACAATTGTAAATAAAATAGGAGGTCACAGAAGTGAACAGAAAATGAATCTTGACTAGTGATGAAGCATTTAAGTTAGACAAACACGGCATGTAGTATTAGGACAAGGTGGCAGGAAGCGGATCTTGATGTTGCTATCGGCACCGGCAGTTGAAATTTGTTAGCCCTACCCACTCAATAAAATATCAAAGTGCCTCCATCATATCTATGGCGTAAAATAGAGCACGCTTATTCAATTTGGGTTTTACTACATTTATCATACACTGAAATTGTGCTAAACTAATGAGTTCTGATTCATACGAACACAGATTAATCAGAGATCTTCGTCTTCTGTTACTTCAATTAGAGCCGAGATTATGAAACACATAATAGCAAAAAAGATAACTTTGGAAAAAACATCATGAACCTTTTCAGACAGAAAGTATCCTTTGCAATCGAGCAAATAAAAAAAAGCCCAAGGGCGTAGCTAGCAAGTTCTGTATGGGAAGGGATGGGTTAGGGTCAATTAACGTGACCTTTTCAGCGTCTATTGTACCTTTGATCCTACGGTTTTCATTAAAGCATTCGTGAGTAATGGTGGTGCACATGTCCCCAGGCCCTGAAGCTGGCTACGCCATCGAGAATGACTCTCCTTACTTTTCAGCTGAGCAGTAATCTACATGTCATTGCATCGTATTTCATTGATAACCAGGAAGAAAGGAAACGAGGGGCACTGGGGCACGTGCCCCAAAGATTTTGGAATAAGCAGAAAATGTCCCATCAGTTACTCTTAAATCCAACTAACAGTAAAGTGTTCTGTAAGTGAAAAAGTGCCCTTTGATTGTCTGATCTAAAGAATTCGTTGCATGAACAGAAAGGACAGCAACTATTTTTAAGCCTTTGTGATACATAAAGGATCCTCTTACCTGTTACTGTAAGGCTTCTTGGCACAACTTCTATTTGTGTGCCAGTGGACCCTGTTACGTTGCTACTGGTTGCCGTTAAAGCATCAACTACTTTCTTTCTTACTAGTTCAGTATCACTTTCGCTTTCCACGTAAATTCCAACGGTAAGAACAATGCTGCCTCTCCTGCAATAAAAATAAATCTTGTTAGACAACGGCGTTCATATAGAAAGAAAGGAGATATTTATAAATATCAATCTGGGTAACTGCCCGATCTTAGCGTTTTCACAGCAAAATGTTTTGCATTGTTGTTTACAATTCTCTTTCTCTTCTGATTAAGTGAATCGTTTAAGTCTGTCAATTTTCAGGCTCCATTTTTCGGTGGTGATACACAGGAATGGAAGTGCTTCAGAGTGAAAAGAAAATGTGTGAGTTTAATAAGATGTGGCTTGATGACTAAACGAGAAAATATCGTAACTAGTTCAACGTGCCTATTTGTTCTGTAACGTCAATTATGAACTGCAATATATAAAAACGTACAATATCGCTAGTCAGCGTAACATGATATTCACATTATTCAAAAAACTGGTACATGGTGAAAGACATAAACATTCCGCAAAGTGGTTTCAGTACGTCATGTGTCATGCGTCATGCGTCACGCATAATTTCAGTCTGCAATCTTTCTTAACGAACTAAATTAAACCTTTATGTTGTCTTGTTTTCTTTGTTTCTTAAGTCAGGAAAAAGTGTGATCAAGGAGTAAAACCTTGCAACATTTGAGGCGCGATATGAATTCAAAAATAAAGGGATTAATTGTCAACTGTTGTCAGATGTCTCACAAAATGTTTTCTAAGGATAAAGACAAGCAATGCAGATATCAAATAAAGACTAAAAACGTGAATCAGGTCTTACTCTAGTTTGAGTGTCCCAGGGGCAATGGTGATGCCGTAGTCTTCCAACTGAGAGAAAAAGCAAAGGAAATACCGTTGTAAAGTAAGGAATTACAAAAGCGACATCAATATGCGACGTTTGAACAAATGAAAGGATTTCGACATTCTTTCCCAGCTTTGAACGATAGTGTTGGACTTCAGAGACCACCGCCTCCCTCAGATAGGGGACACGTCTTTCAGAACTTAGTTGCTTTTCTTACTAATTTGAACCAGCAACTAGCAACAGCACAAAAGCTATTGTGTGTGTTTTGGTAACAAACATTGGTAACTGTTAAAGGGCTGAGGCAATATATGATCTAACTTTGGTCCACAGTTCGAAGAGCCACTATTACTTCACATCGGTTGCATGGGCGTAGATTCTGGGACCGTGATCGATTGTGTCATATTCTTTCTATTCAAATGAGTTGAAAGGCCATGATTCCTAATAATATCAAAACGGGAATCAATCTAGCAAAGAATGTGAAGAAGAGACGCTGCAGTAACTATTTATGAAAAAAGAGCACTTGTTATAGAGATCGAAAACTCATAAAAAACACTTGAACAGCCCTCCTTCTCTGGTATCTTCCGATTTTGCCAAAAACATCTCAGCTTTGGTTCTGGGAGTTTTTTGTTCAAATTTAAATTATTCTTATAAAGAATTACCTGGCAAAAACATATATATAAAGTTACTTAGATTTTAAAACAAAATTGGTAGAAGATGTTATCCAGGTGACGTTGATTTTACCCGTATGCATGGCAGAAAGGGAGATCTCCTAACATTTACCTTTTGTTCTCTGCATGAAGTAGATGAAACAGCCTGCGCTATAACCCACAACATTCCTATCAAACTAGGTAACTGTCAAACCTCCTATACGTTGTAATATCTTTTTGAAAAGTTTCACTTGGAAAGGTAGCTACATAATAACACCGATACTAAAACTTCCTCTTAACATAGCTGTTTATATCGTTTGTCCCTAACTCATGACATTTGATTTTGAGCCATTTAATCGCATTTTCTTTCCTTCACGATTTTCGTTCATCTATCTCAACATCGAAAAATGACTACCCACTGAAAAATACAGTACCCTTTAAGTAATGCAAATTAAGATCACTGGAGTGACAGTAGATGACACAAGTAGAAACTCGAAAGTTTTCTTGGCCTTGTAAACGGGAACGATTCCCTTGCATGTCTGCTTACCCTGACTGCAAGAAGTTTCTCGACCCGCAAGAGAAACGCCTTGTTTCCAGCTTCTGCCAAAGCTTCAACTTCTTGATAACATTTCGAAGCAAGACATAATTGAGACACTGTCATTCGAGAGTCGATTCTTAGTGTTGCTAAATAAAGAAAAAAGAGTAAAGCATAGTATACAGTATTTATAGAGCGCCCTTTCTATGCCAAGCATATTCAAAGGCACTTGACAACCAACATATGCCTCAAAACTTACTTCTGTCGTGCCTGCTTTTTCTATTCCACTCACTATGAAGTATGGACACGTAGCAGCTGGACACACGGTAGTTACGTGCTATTTGCTGTCATAGCCTTGATACTGAGAAGTATAATCGAGTTTATATCTGGCTCAAGTTCATTAAAGCCATGCACTTCTGTATCTCATAACCAATGGAATCTTGTGAGTCAGCTGTTTAATCTCTGCCTTAAAAAGCAATCTGTTACTGATTTTGTCACTGAGATGACAATAGTCTTGGTTTTACAGAATATAACCGTACATGATGTACTAGTTCTCCATTATGACAATAAAGAAACCCACTCTTGCGCTCTTAGTATAAAGGGGTGCTGTCGAATATATGTGTTGGGAAAATGACTTTAATACAATAGGTTAGGGTTTGTAATAAAATTGTTCATTCGGAAAAAATACGACTATATTGCAATACTATATTTACTATACGACTATATTTAGCATAATTCTGGCCCATGCATTAAGGTTTATCGGTTCTTGCAGCTCTTAACAGACTCTATCTTGATGTTGTAATTGGACAATCTTTCTGAAACTTATTGACTTTTTCTCACTTTAGTCAGAGATATGCAAAAAACAATTTAAAAAACGTACGGATAAGATAACATAATATAACATCCCTACGAAAAGTCACTCGCAGGCAACACGGAACGTTTATGGACAAAAATACTTATAATAACCTGGATGTTATGTTTGCGGCAAGTCACATAAGCTAGATGCAGAAAACGTTTCTTATACTCAGTTCCATGTTTTAACAAAAAAGTGCCTTATCTTAAGTGGAACCTTTCACCTGAGAGAATCTTCAACACATGCCTTCCAGTTAGAAAAGATATTTGTATATAAAATGGTTCGATGAGGCTCACTTATTCCGTATCTTTTGTGAAATACTTCTATTATTGAAAATATCTAGACCATTGTAAGTTTTGGTATTATTGAGATTCTGCATACATCAACGACATTGTCTAAGTTGTATCAAAGACATTCTTACTATTTTGGCATCTGTTTCCACGATATGGTAGTACGCAGCTGCAATCAGGGGCGTTGGACACAATGGCACATGTTCCGCCATTAAGACATGGATTTGGTTCGCAAGAAGACAGACCTGGATAAAAGAAGTAAACTTGTAGAAGATCTAGAAAATAGGAGTATATTGCTTACCAAAACAGTCCAGCACAAGATCTTTCTAGAAAAGGAGCGCATGTTTCATAAAACAATTAGCGACACGAACGTTCTGGGCATAGCCCATGTTGCGTTTTTAAAGCTAGCCATAATTCGGATAAAGGCTATGTTACCCCTTCCTAAACCTAAATGCTTCGGGAATGTAACTGGTTTAAACGATGGTTTATATTTTTTAAGTTATGTTAACATCCATAAGCATTCGAATCTATTGCGAGAAGATTCAAGGCCAAAAGGTAGAAAAGCGTACGTAAAAAGGGAGAACAATAATTAACCGTTCAAAGCTATGTCTCTCCTTGTTTTACAACGACTTTCAAACTTTTTCTGCCGTATGAAATCTTTATAAAGTCTGTTAACTATATTATAAAATATTTTATTAGCGATAGGCTCTGTTGGGCAGATTGCCCCTTTTAAATTTTATGTAAAAGGTTGGCATACACTTGTTTGGAGACTGTAAGTAGAAACGCACATTATCACTGCCGCCCACTGCATGCCACAACTTGGCCTGTTGCAGTGACTGAAAATGCAAATAACTGTAACATGTAGAGCTTTTATCAACAGTGCATGTTCCTACCACCTGGAATAGGATAAAGTAACACTAATAGGTATCAGAGACGTTACAAATAAGGGGTAATAAAACCATGTATCGGTCCAGGGCTACAAATAAAATATTTATCTAGACTATCATCACCACCCCAATACTACGCAACACTTACCTTTAACAATGATTTCCTGTTCCTTGGAACTTTTTGTTTCTATTCCATTAGTCGCTTGGCAAAGGTACTTTCCGCTGTCTGCTTTTGCTATTCGCACAAAATTGTAAACATTTTGTGTCCCTTTAGTGGATGAGTCTATTTTCCCGTCCTTGAACCATTGATAGAGAGGTTGGGGATAGGAGTCGGCTAAGCAAGTCATCCTCACACGTCCATGTTCCCAAATTTCGCCAGTCACGGAGATGGAAATTGTAGGCTTACTCAAATCTGAAATAACACGACAAAGAGCTCTGGATTGAAATAAGCGTCGATAGTAGTAAGATAAAAAGGCAGAAATTAGCAAAACAATGGAGAAGCCTTTTTCCATGCAAACATGTTATCCGGTGCGATGTGCCTATGGTGTCACGGAAGATGAACAACATTATCTTTCGGAAATTCATGTACAGATCTGTTCCTTTACAATTAAAATCGTTTGCATATGGAAGTGGTGTATGATATTACTTACTATGAAAATGAAGATAAACGTCTCCTTCCGGAATTTTAGGTTATTTTTTCAATTATATTACCTAATCGAGTTTGATCATCTTTTCAGTACTTACGTAGCAGAAGGTCATTTGCAGATGGAACACTGGATACAAACTGACATCAAGACAAACAAACACAGAGGACCTGGTCTGCTAGGTCCCGTGAAATAGCGTTATTAGGCGTCGTGCGAAAGAGACATTGCTTGCAAAGTTAGGCGCAACCTAAATCCATCATTCGAATAAGAACTGTCAAGAAATTTGTACAAAGAGCCCCACTGATCATATACGTATTAAGATGGTAGGGACTGAGAAGCGGTTTGCGAGACAGGCTGGGAAGGAATTTCAGCGGCAAAAGCTTTCTATTATAACCTTTGCAAGATGAAACAGGGAGACCAGAAGTTTTGAGACTTTTTCTAACTCTTATCTGAAATTGACTTGAAGATATTTTTTCATCAACATACCTCACAAAGAGCATACTCAAAACTTCCTTGAAAGAAGGGAACGCGCGTAGTGTAAAATTTCGGTTACTATTTGAAACGTTTTTTGTAGATGACAAAAAGTATTTTAACTACTTTTAGGATATTTGTCAACTTTATATGAGCAAAAGTAACACTGTATAAGATGGATAAGAAGTAAAAAAAATATAACAATGATCAATCTGTAAGTTCTCCTGACTTGACATTGTTTTGGAATCACTTCTTTGATTCAAGTTACAGACAATAAATTTCTCCAGTTGATATTATTTGCCAAAGTTTTCCATTCGTATTCGTTATTGAGATTTTAATTTCAATATGGGGATGTAGATCAAAATCTGAATATCCCTTACCTTAAATTGTTATAAGATCTTCTACTCTAGACTGCAAAATATTTCCTGAAATATCCTACTCAACATCCTTAAAATGTAACAATTTTACTCTAATTCCTACACAAATCATAGACAATTAACTCATATTTATATTAAAATATTATCAGATTTCTATTTAATCAAAATGATTCATGCGATACATGGACAATGAAAGATTATAATTATTCCAAATCTCGCAAGATGTTTACGTAAGACAGTATCTTCTATCTTATTAAAATTTCAGTGCAAAGACATATTCAGTTATAAAAATCACTTACATGTGACTTGAACTGCAATAGGTTGGCTTTCCTGGCTTTTGTTCGTAGACATTATGGTAGCAACGCAAACGTAATTGCCTGTATCCGACTTCACGGTGTTCTTTATTACAATCTCATCAGACAACAAAGGTGAATTGCCAGACATTACTATCTTGCCATCTTTCTTCCATGATAACTGTACGGGCACGTTAGTGTCAACCTTGCAATCCAAGTCTAATTTTTCACCTTCTTTAAGTGTTGTGGAACTTTCAGATATCACAGTTGGTTTTCGGAGATCTGCGTGGACAGTAGGAGAATAGATAATGATAGAGATACTGAGACTATGATATATTTGGTCTTTGAGTGTGCATTAGACTGTAGCAGCAAAAGTGAACGATTGGAATAGTTTAGTTAAAAGGAAGGCAGGGGCTGTTTTTGATAAGTTAAGACATGAATATTGTCTCTTGAGACACAAAAAGGGGTTAAAAAGTCAAGTTCCACTAAAACTTTAATATCAATATTAACATGAAATGAATAAGATATTTTGCACCCCAAAATCAATTCAACTTATACCGCTAATATTTTCTTGCCACAAAACCCACGTTGACACACCCTTCAATGTGTCGATCTTGGGTTTCAATCTGTACTATACTAAATGTTAAATCAGCCTTGAATTCCTCTTCGTGTAATTATTTCAACCTATTACTTTTGCTAACTCAAGGTACTCTGAAATGACAGTATCATGTACAAGGGTGAGGATTTCACATGGCAATTCATAAAATTGATAGAGCATGTAAACTTAAGTAACTTGAAAAATTATTATTAATTTTTATTGTAGTAAAATTGCAAAAATATACGGACTGTGCAAAGAATAATAATGTCAGTAGTCGAAATAAAGAAAATTTATGTCATCATTGAAAACTAAAACTCCAGAAGCGAGCTCAGAGGTGGGTGTTTGGGGGCTCGGAGGAAACTACCCAAAACTATCTATCCTGTCTGTATTCGAAGACCTGGGGATAAATAAAATGTTTCCCCATTCATTCATGACTTTCACAATCAGGTTTTTATTCTGAATTTCACTTTTGTGCCATCGGTCTTTGTCACCTTCCTGCCGATTTTCTCCAATCACCGGCCGTTATTTCGATTACTGAATATAACTTGGATCAAATTCTATCTGTATTTTCAAGGGCATGGATTTCTAAAATCTTTATTGATCAATCTCGTATTTTGCAAACATGAAAACTCATATGCTGTCAATATCTATAATTCTCCAGGTCCTCATTTGAAGAACATTTTCGCACTTTTTTGTCCTATTTTTCATATACTATTAACAAAGAAAAGAAGGGGGGAGGTTCAGAACACAAAGTGTTACGTTGTTTTTACCGGTAATAAATTACAAAAATGTTAAAAGTAACAAACATCTACTTTATGACTCTCATGGTAAAGCATATATTTGGATAACGTACATCTGACTTTGATAGTGACTTCATCAGTGGAGGCTTTATTTAAAATAGTGCTAACTTCACATTTGTACTTTCCAGATTCAGCAGATGTCATTGACGTAAGGGTTAAGGTTTTCCCACTTCTTTCAGTTAAATGCCTGCCATTTTTGAACCACTTGTAATTTCCTGAGGGAACATGAGATGAGTTGCATGTGATGACCATGACCTTTAGACCCTCGTAAACTTCCGTCGAGGGACGTATGTCAAGGATCGGCTTCCTTACAACTGTTAAAGGAATCATAAAATTCGTTTTTAGGTTTGGATCAAGTCATGATTTAAATACGCACTTATAATAAAAAACCAGGACTCGATCTCCAAAATGTTAAGAAACACCAGAACTAGATCGGGATTATTCTAAGACAATTCAAAATTTTCCGAAAGTAGTTAGGAGAAAGATAAAACAACAACAGAAAAGCGTCAATGTAAGTACATGTGTTGACAGCCTCAAAGATTAAAACTCTAAGGATTTACTAAAAAAACAACCCAT
>JAAAKL020000623.1:0-37500 GCA_010016065.2 Carybdea cf. marsupialis auct. non (Linnaeus, 1758)
GTGGGGTGGGGGGGGGGGGGGGGGGGGGGGGGGGGGGGGGGGGCTACAAAATGTTTGATGACTGGTGCCTTTTATTTATATATGATGTATTCTTGAGTTTACAGCTTAAAATACGGTGGCAGGTCCTTAAAAGAATTGCAAAGCAGTTTAATATAAAAAACTAGCAAACGTTTCATCTCACACATGTGAGCATCACACACACATGGAATGTATCAATGTCAGTCTCCTCTGCACACAAAAGCGCTCATACATCTTACAGTATTAGAAATGCATTATTTTGTTGTTCATTCCGGAGCTGATTATAATCTGCAAAGGTTTAAGGTTGAATCACATCAGCTGTAATGATATTACTAACAAGGCTCTTTTGTATGATTATTAGGCCAGTTTTCACAATTCTAATTGTTGATATTCACATTTCTGTATAAAGTGGCCCGATTTTTCAATGGACGATGTGCAATGTTTTATGCATGTTGATACAAGAAATCACGTAGTGTTGCTTCTATAGCTATTTGGCATCTCATACCTCATTAGTTTAAAGCAATCACTGTCTGATATATATAGATTTATGTTTATTTATGTTATACGTATATACAGCTGATTTGTAAGGATGTTGGTTATGGAGCGCTAAAGAAGATGAAAAATGTGAAGGCTTCTAGTGTCTCAGGTCTCATGGCAGAAATGTTAACAACTCCTGATGAAGCTGGGCTTGAGCTCAATTGTTTAACAGTCTTGTGGAGGAGGAGAAAATACCAAATGACTGGCAGATTAGAATCAATTGCATTGAAGGGGAGGGGTGATGCAATAGTGCATTGAAAATTCAGACACCAGATACTATTTGACCATCTATTTTTAAGTTTTTGGAGTAGGTAGTGTAGAAGTATATCCATGAGAAGAGGTACTACTGGTGCAATCTTTATCACAAGATAAGTCCAGGAGAAAGTTCCTTGTAAAGAAGAAAGCTCTATACTTCACGTTCATGGATTTAAAAAATGCTTTTGATTATCTGGTGCATGAGTTTGTCAGATGGGCTATTAAAGACAAGTGGGAGTAAAGGAATGGCTGTATAAGAGTTGTGGTGTTTATATATGGAGATGGAGTGAGTGCTATGAACATCAACAGTACCATTAGTGAAGGTTGCAATGAGAAAGTAGTGCTCAGTACACAAACACTCTGTCTTAAGCCCTCTTTGAGTTGTTGTTGTTTTAAAGTACTCTCAAAGGAATTCTGAGCTAGCTGCCTTAGGAGCTGTTGTTGCACATTGCTGGAAAGCATTGCAGAACTGGAAGCTTTTTCATAAATTGGAAGACTAGGACTGAGCAGAAAGGTGTATGGGCATATAGTGTGAAATCAAAGGTGGGCTGGTATCATGGTGTGAAGGAAAGGCTTGAAACAAATCTGGGAAGTTCCCTTGTATTTCTCATGCTGTCACATGCAAGTAAGCCCACACTCACAGTAAAAGCACAAGCTTGTGCAGGCATCTCAGTACCTATAATATACTCTGTGTTCTTTTGAAATTTGAAACAGACTTATGGACTCCAAAGCCTGGTCTTTACCTGTGGAGGACATTTTCAAAATGTTTACAACACTGAATATACGTACACGCCTGCTATAACTAACTAGGGCTGGATCTCTATCAAGAAATAACTTTGTACTCTCCTGCTACTCAAGTAAAATTGACATACTTTCAAGAATCTCCTCATATCCGAATGTGTCCAGATATTGATAGTCACAAGGAGGTAGTAATGTCAAAAGCTATCAATTAGCAGTGTAATTTTACGTATTTAAGTATATATTATATTATACCATGATTTCTGAATGTTGTATGCTTTGACCCTACTATCAACATTTGATGCTATTCTTTAACAATTGTTGTACTTGTACATAAAGTCATTGGAATACATCAAAGAAACATTGTATTGAGAGTTATCTGATATAAATGAATTAATCAATTTTGCTGTTTTATGTTATATTTGACAGGAGGTAAAGCTTTACACCTCAAGCAGGGAGAGGGAGAAGTATGATGTCTCTATTTGTTTTAATGTTGATTTGCTGTTAGATCTTAATGTAGCCATTGCCAATACAAGTCAAGAAGTTTTACAAGCATACATATAAGCTATATGCACTCATTTTGATGAAGGGTTTTGTATCACTGTAAGCTTATTCTTATTTCATAAACAATTCTGTTTTGAGTGGGCATGGCTTTTGACCCCTCATATAAATCCTGATAGTTTTATGATTATGCCGAAGTCTCACTGTCTTGAACTTTGCCATATTTATAATTTAGATGTTTTATTTCTTTAGAAGTAGGTCTTCTTGTTTGCAAAGTTCGTGCATCAATAATGTTCAACATGCCATTTTGGTAGGTGTTTGTGACATTTTCAATTTTGAAGTGAAATTCTGTAGACTGTTCATTGCTTGTGTAAAGTATGTAGTAAAAAGGGATTGTAGGATTATGTATATTTGTATATTCATGTATCAATTTATCATGCTAGTATATGTACAAGCATTATGTACATATATTTGTATATATGAAAGATTGAGTGAAGCAAGGGATACTAATTTGATTGAAAAGCTTTTTGCCGATTCTCTTCAGTCAATCCACGTTGGTAATGAAATAATATAAACAGGATATATTTATAGAGAGATTGAGGATCATAAAGTTACAAGAGACAAGTTTGATTGGCTATTTAATTACAAAAGAAACAATATGGTGCCAGAACAGTAAACAGTAACAAACTAAACTTAGAGAGTTTAAATGCAAATTCCTTCTGGCAGCAAAGTCTAGGCTTTATGATTGAGATAAACACAGGCACTGTGAAATGGAACATAGATTGCTTCCCAACACAGTGAAACATTCACAACAAAAATTGTTGATAGAGTCTACTCAGGCTATTAAATGTCGACCGATTGCAGAGCCAACTTTCCCCCAGATT
This sequence comes from Carybdea cf. marsupialis auct. non (Linnaeus, 1758), assembly GCA_010016065.2. Taxonomy (NCBI): domain Eukaryota; kingdom Metazoa; phylum Cnidaria; class Cubozoa; order Carybdeida; family Carybdeidae; genus Carybdea; species Carybdea cf. marsupialis auct. non (Linnaeus, 1758). The sequence goes on from JAAAKL020000623.1 coordinate 2,934, forward strand.
TCCTATAACAACATGCTTCTTCCCGGTCATTCATGGTTGAGTTTTACTTCACCATTTCTCAGATATGTTGGAATATGCTGATGCACCCTTTCATGAAGTCTTTGAGAAGTCCTGCCTATGTATTGCTCTCCACGGGGGCATTGGTACTTGTTAATTACAGTTTTGGTTTGTAGAGAAGGCAGCATGTCCTTCTGACTAGCTGGCAGTATTGATCTTCTGTATAAGATTATTTCAGGATTACTAGCACCATCGTAACCCTGAACAATTTTCTTGATTTTTCCTTTCAAACTGCTTGGAGACCAGGCAGTACACATATAAAAATGGAACATTATTTTAGGCCACTTAATGGTTATTATGAAGATATAATGTATTTTATTTGCCTAGATATGACAACATGGCTGAGTTGTTTGCAGTAATGAACACACTGCAGTGCCTTGAGAAAGCATACATTAAAGATGCTGTTACACCAAGAGAGTAAGTCTTTTCTCAGTATTCTGACAAAGTCGTCATGTTTAGTCATGTCTTGAACAACTAGTTTAAATTTTCAGGCAACCAGAGGCAAGTAGGAAGATGCTAAATGCCATGATGAGGCTTTTTAGTAGAGTTGAATACATAGTACCTGAAAAGTACTTAGCAGTTGCACCCTGGTGGGTTTTTGGGATGTTGATGATTCACAGCATTTTTCATCGCCTCTAAATTTTCTATGTGTAAACAGTAATAACGGAATCTTATAATTTTATATTAACTTTAATCTTTACTGTAAAAAGCCATCAATTGATTGGTTAATTGATTGGTTGATTGAATGGTTGCAATCTGTTGTGATATTGTACAGTTTTAAGTTTGTTATCAAATTGCAGCATGCCTTTTGCTGTGTAAAATGACTTGAAAATCTGTTGTTCTACTGTTTCCTGATGGTAGATAGTGTGTTGGTTGTTGGCAAGAACTCAGGTGTTCATTTAGTTAGATTGGCAGAGTTGGAGTCTAGGACATGGCTTGCTAAGTGTTGCATAGATTTTGCAAACTTACTCCTTCCCTGAAGGGTGTTTATAACTATAATAATCAAAGTCATAAAGGTGATGATTTTGCAAGGGTATTCATTGATTAGACACATCTTTAGTTGTAGGATAACAGACTGGAGAAGGAGCAGAACCTTACTTTTTATTTTTCACCTTGTTATTGTGCACCTATGTTCCACTGGACCTGCCCTTATTTGTGGGAATCCAAAGGGGCATAGTTACACAACATCAAATTCACTGTGTTTACGTTTCAATCTAACCCACCATGGTCCACCAAGTGTCATATTTAAGGCTGAAAGTGAAATGGGAGGTTATGGTCTTTCTTACCTAACTGTCCAGATGTTGATACAAATCATGAGTTAATGGTTGCCAAGCAAAATGGACTTGTAAAGGACATTTTCTTGAGAGCCATAGGGTTTTAAAGGGTTAAGTTGTTTCTAATCTTCATTTGTTTGCAAAGATAAACTTGATAGTGATGACCAATCAATAATTTATACTCAGATTCAAGGGGGGAAGCACCAATATTTTAAAAATCTTTTTGGAGGACCCTAAAAGCACCAATAGTTGTACTATCAACATTTTTAAGAGACAAAACACCTGCACACGTCCATGCTGTGACCTATATGTATGGAGCAAACATGAACTGAATGGTTACCAGATGCCACATTTTGTCTAGAAGTGTTGCTATTGTTGTTTAAGGATGTACTTGATGTCCACTGTTTATGTAGATCAGTGGAGCTCCCAGAGAAGAAGAATTCCAAGTCCACTTACATTTTTCCTTTTGAAGAAAGTGTTTATAGCATTCAAAGGTTTTGCTGAGTTCTTCCAAAGTATTCTATGTACCAATTAAATGAAATGTATGGAGTTCAGAGTGACCAATTATTAACAAATGTTTAATGGAACAAATGTCTTGTGAAGACAAAAATTTTGAAGAAACATCAAAATAAATAAAAAAAATCTTGTAAATAACAAGCAATTGCTGGAGATGTGAAATATTTAGTAAATAGTGGAATATTTTGTCAATGAAGTGGTCAGAGCTGCTGAGAGCATCCATGTGTATGCATCATGAAACTCACTCTCTAGCTCATAGCCCCTGAGCCTACTGATGAGATTGTGGTCTAAGAAAAATCTGAATGACTAAACTTGCGAGCGGCTGTGGCCTAGTGGATAAGTTCCTGGCATTCTGATAAAGAGGGTCAGGGTCCAAATCCTGGAAGGGTCATTGGTAACTTCAGGAAGGGCATTCAGTCTTAAAGTCCTCTGTACTCCAGTAACAATTTCCATGTATATGCATACCGTCAAACCTCATGAATGAGGAAAAAGGCATTAAACGATTAAGAAAAAGAGCAAAAAACACATTAGTTTTGAAGTGAGTAAAGAGGCTCATTCTTTCTCTTATATTTCTTTTAAAAATCTGTAATCTTGTTGATTACCATTAAACAATTTATTTTTTCCCTTTTTCCAGGTATACTGGTGCATGTTCTAAGCTTCTGGTTCAGTTCAAGGTGAACATTTTCTCCATTTTACGGTAGTTCCCATGTTGTAAGGGCAGTAGTGTTGATGACATTAGAAAGGTTATTGCATCAAATTATTTGTGTTTCTAATATGAAACATACCACTCAATAACGACGACATAGTGTATGGTTGAAGCTTATCGTTTGACACTCTTCAGAACCTTACACCAAATTGCATTAAGCATTTTGACAAAGATTATTTGTATTAGGAAAAGACAATAGAATTATCTTGCAGGCATCCGAGTGAGCTTTCACTTACTAACTTGTGGAGTATAGTTCTGTATAGTGTAGACCATTGTGCATGTATTAATGTCCTATTGAACTTTAGGAATCGGGAGAAGATTATTGTACTTAAGCAAAACTGCTGTGTCAAGACAGTCCCCCAGTTATGTACCAAATATGCTTTAGTTTTTACTGATAGTATTTGTTAATCAGTTTCTGTGATCTATTTTTAACTGATGAACTTTTGTAGCTAACTAGAATGTAACCACTTTGGGGGAAAATGTAAATGAGAACACATCCTGATTTTACGTGAACAGTTCTGGGTTATGGATACCAATCCAAGATTTTATGAAACTGTATCAGAACTCTAAACTGTCTTGGGTTGCAAACATGCTTCCGGACGAGAAAACCTAAGGTCAGTGTACAAATTAGTGCATAAATCGGTGTATCTAATGATTGGTTGGATGTTATTTGCATATTTCAAAAAGTCATTTAAAGATTCTTCCATTATTAACTATAGTGTGATTTGTCCTGTACCTTCCTTCTGTGCTCTCCATCATGAACGAAGTGAGGACTGAGTCAATAAATGAACATGAAGGATGAAACATTGGATGAATTATTGAATATCACAACAGTTGCAAATTTCCATCTAAAGAACTTTACTGCATTAAAATGATTATTCTTCCCTTTTAATTCTCAGTTCTTAGCTCATTAACTCGTTTTGCATCTTTATAATATATCGATTATCACATCTCTTAGGTCAGACTGAAGCAGCAATAAGAGAATTGTGTTCTTTCTCTATTCTGACTTATTCTGCGATAAGCTTACGAGAGGCATCGGTGGCATTTACGATAAAGAATTATAATCTTTTACCAGAAGAATTTCAGCTATCGACTGTTACTGTGTGACTCTTGTTGATCAATTTTCACGTAATCTACGAAGATACAATTTGAACCTAATGGTGCTAACACTTCAGCATTACCATCTTTGTCAGAGAATGGAGAGCTGCAAGAGTTAAGATGATCAGAAGTCTTCATCATGGAATAAAATTCCCTCTGTTAAATCATCTACAGGTTATTAGGACAAGGCAAGATGTAGCCAGTAGAAGGAAACTGAAATACAGGAGCAGTCACCATGGACTGAGTATAATGAACTGCTGAGAAAAAATCACCATAGAAAAAGTATAATGAACTGTACAAGAGACACCACAATAGATTGAGAGCAATGAACTGTACAGGAGAAATCACCATAGACTGAGGATATTGAACTGTACAGGAGAAATCACCATGGACTGAGTATATTGAACTGTACAGGAGAAATCACCATGGACTGAGTATATTGAACTGTACAGGATAAATCAACATGGGCTTAGTACAATGAACTGTACAGGAGAAACCAGCATAGATTGAGGAGAAACTGCTGAGAAGAAACGTCCTTCGGCTCAGTATAACGAACCTTACGTTCAGTTTACGCAATACTGATGTCTCTTTGATCTAGTGTTGATAGATCGTGATCATTAAGATGACGCTATAACAGACTTTTGTCATTGCACTCTGATTAATGCAAAGGTAGGAGAATGAATAATGAAGATTTAAGACTTGATAGATAATATAGTGTTTATATGATTGCATATAATAACACATCATTGCATCTTCCTCTGTGTTGTAGGCAGCTTTTAAACAAGTTCAGTGCGATGAATTTCCAACCATTGAGTCCTTTATGAAGAAATTTAAGGTATGATAGCATATTTTAGATGTTAGGGGTGTAACAAAAAGCCTTTCAAGCTAAGTGTTTCAATATATATGTGATATACGTCTTATCCCTCACCGGTGGTGAAATTTACCCTCTCTTAAAAGAACTCATAGTGCAGCACGAACACTATGGTTCTTTGTCAATTAGACCTTTTACAAGGTTTGCACATTCTTGTACTGTAGCGAAGCACAGTAGAACGACAGTCAGGCTCGAGTATAGTGAAGCTAGGCAATGCACAAACTATGAGTTAGCCCCTCGTATGACAGCACAAGTCTGTGTAGGTATATGTCGCAGCATATGTACGTATGCAACAGCAAACGTTTCCTGACTCTCTATCGTGAGTAGACTCGCCTCAATAATTGAAAAAGAATCAGGGCTACTGAGACCTTTCATAACTTGTGAGGCTGTCACAAGATTCGTAATTTACTGCTTCGTCATGTTTATGGCCAAAAGTTTCTTTGCTCCCTCTATCTTCTACTATTTACCTCGCTTCATATTGATACTTCCCTTTCTGTCAAAAAGCAACGTCTTGGCCAGCCAAATCCTCTATTCGGATATTTTCGTTATTGGCTCAATAGGAGCCAGTTCTACTTTTTAGGTCATTTTCGTGTATCACAGACCGAAATATGACCGAACAGCCATACATGATCCTTAAAACTTTTTTGTAGAGCGTAAGTGTTGTGTCATCGTTAGTGTCTACCTTAGTAGCTTATGCGGTTGTATTGTCAAAAAGTATAATACCTCCTTCCTATCGAGCTCCAAAATTTCTTCCATCCAAGAGTTTTTTCATATCTCATAACAATTTTTTTAAGTTGACTTGATACTGGAGAAATAGAGTGGAATATTTTATCATATTGAGAGATTGCCCATTATCTTGTCCCTTTACATAGAAACCATGAACTTGCAGCATTTTCTGGGTGCCGAGCTTTCATTTGCCTTTTAGAGGGGAACATCATTCTTGAATCTTTATTTCAAAGTCATACTTTACAGGTGATCCACAAAATAGCCATTGTCGATCATTACCATTGTTAATGATTTATAAATTTAATTTCAGATGGATTGCCCGGCTGCTCTGGAAAGGATAAAAGAGGGAAGACCGATAACCATTAAAGATGATAAAGGGAATACCAGCAAAGCGATTGCAGATATTGTCATGGTAAGCTAGCAGGGTTGTTCAGGTTATAGAAAGTTACTTTAGCAGACAACAGCCAATGTTTTTAACTGCGGAAATTAGTATTTAACTATGGTATATCATCTACACACTGTACTCTACTTCTCGACTACCGCCTCGCCGTAGTTGGCTGGATTTGCTCACTCCATGCAAGTAGTTGTATTCCTCAAGCCTAACGTGAAAAGTAGGTGCTCATAATTGAACTTTTTTTACGAATTTCTCACAATTTTGAAAGAAAAAAGTATTAACATTGGCGTATGAGCTGCGGACATTGAGACATTCAATATTATGGAACAGTTTTTATAGAATCTCACTGTGACGGGGTTATTTTCAAGCATGACCTTCCCAGTATTTGGGCGTATTTGTGCACTTAAATATCAAACATTATCTCCGTAGTCGTCATGAACATCATCGTAGTCGTTATCGTTGTCTGTTGAATATCTTTTCGTTCGCAAGGACTGATTCTTCGAATCGCTTAAAATCAAAGACGCAATCCACAAAACGTTAGACGAAGGTTTCAATTTTCTGTCTAATCAACCTCGAACCATTCTCCGCCTCGTCACAATCTCCATCTCCTTTACAGCAAAAGCATTTATAATAAGTGTCCTGTAAGAGGAACTTTACTAAATTAGCAACTAATCAAATATAAATACGTACTAAATTAATACCATTTACCCTCATACATCTACGAAACATATACCATTGATGATTAATATCCGAGTCCTCTTGTCCAAATAGAGCCCCCTACGTAAAGCAGTCTCTAAGAGGAAACTTCGAGTTCTTTAATTGCTGCAATCTTCCTCATAACCTACAAACTATTAAAACGATTCATGTAATGCACTTTTATATAACTTCGGGTTTAACAGCTGGAAAGTCTAGGCAGTCGTCATCAACACGATCATAGTCGTTATCGTCGTCATTGTTGTCATTCTTATTATCATCAAAGTCGTGTTTATCTTCATTTTCATCTCAATTATCAAATCTCAATAATAATCTTTCTCTTAACCACCCCTGTCATCATTATATTGCTCTTCTGGATTATCATAGTCATTATCTTAATTATGTTAACCATATGCTTCATATTTATTTATTGTTACCATCATCACCATAACCACCATTATCTTAGCCATCGTCTTCTTGCCAATTACCATCATCACCATAATCATTACTATTGTCATCACCATTATTACTACCGTCATCTTTATCTTCATCTCAATTTTTATGTTACAAATCGTTTGCATCTTTATCAAGAATAAATCATAAGCATCATCATCATTATCATCATCATCTCCATCATGATCATCATCATCACTATTATCATCCTCATTATCATTACCATCATCTTTATCTTCATGTGAACTATTATTGTGTTACAAATCATCATTTAATCATTATTATAACCATTATCATTATGATTATCATTGTCACCTTCTCAACCATCATTCTCTTAACAATCATCCTTATGTTTTTTATCGTCACCCACACCAGCATCCAAATTACCATCTTCATCTTCATCATAACTTATAATCGTTGTAAACAAGGCGATTTTGATCATTTTTACGATCATTATTATAATCGTGGGTGTTGTCATGATTACCATTATCATCGAAGCGGCAGCGTCATCATCGTCATGGATTACCTGATCCCACGACCTAGTAGAAAATGTGTTATTTTAATTACATGGCCCAACAAAGTAATTATTTTACAATGTAAACAAGCAACACATGCGACCTTATGGATTGTTGTTTTGATGCACTTGTCCTATGTTATGACTTCTCTAGACGTGGTTACGTCAATAGTGTATAAGGTAAGGTAAGGAAAAACGCCGTAACTGTCATTTCAGAGGGAAATCCAGCTGTAAAAAGTAAATAGTCAGATCATTCAAAGGCAATGTCGTCCCACCCGTCCTTGAAATGCAGACTTGACTTACTAGACATGCCCAATTAGTTGTAAACTATTCGTGGTGGCTTTCTAGTTTCCTCATATTTTTTCTAAACAATTTGTTCAGGTCAAGCGATAGAGTGATAAAAGTGAGGTCAAGTCAACTTATGTTACGTTAGGTCTGTTTGATGAGATTTGATAAGGAAATGCTAGGTCAAATGACAGAGTACATGCACTTAGGTGGTTATAAATAAAGATATTTTGAATGGGACGCCGAAATCGTTTATAATTGAATAAGTTGCATGATGGATCATGCAAATAGAAGTAGAAGATTCTTATCATATGCTGATAAAAGACCGTATGAATACCATTCAAGTCCTGTTGTGATGTGTATCTCTTTCAGATTCGTATTCGTCCCTTGGCACCAATAGTTGGCACAAATCGTGTTACCCCTAAGGGAGGAGCGGTGTCCAAGGGGATCGAAGGCCCCAGAGGTTACGGTAGAGTAGTTGTTTCCATAGGGTTGGCATACTCGATTTCAAGCGTAGCCTATTGCCCAGCCAGAGTGAGATTGATCGTTCAGGAAAGCGATGATAACATACTCCATATGTGCCGCAATGTACTAAAGACCTGTAAATTATGCATTGGTCGTGTTTATGGCAATTTCTGTTGCAGTTGGTACTGTTGATGTGTCATTGGCATCCGAAGTAAATGAATTAGCCACGGAATGCCCATGGTACAGCGATAAGATCAAATAAAAACCAAGATGTTATAATAAGACCAACAAGCTAACTTTTCTCCGTCTTAATAAGATACAAGGGTTCCTCTTACATCCCAAATATCCAGTGACCTCACTTGACCAGTATTGCTTTCTTACCAATTCGCCCCCTAGATGTAAATCATGTATCCAATATCATGAATGCTTAACGGCAGCCAATGAAAATCACGGTAAAGGGAAACTCAAAATATGATTTTTAGTAAAAAATGTATTTGTAACAAAATATTATGCTGCAGTTACATGAAACGTCAACATTTACATTACAGTAAATAGATTTTGTTGGAGAAATAATTCGCTTTCTCGGAAAGTAACATTATAATGTCGACAAAATGGAAAACCTGAATATAGCTTATTTGATGCGGGATAAAAACGAATAAAAAACTTTTATAGAGAAGAGAGGATTTAATACTTAAAGTTTTAAGAGATACTAGAGAAAAGTGACATTGTCACCCCCGGGACTCCAACCCTGGAGTCACGCACTCGCGGCGTGCTGCACTACCAACTGAGCTATGGTAACAAACTTTGACATGTCTACAGAAGTTTATATGTATTTTAGGGTTATCGTTACGGTAGCCTTTATGTTTAGAACGGGATGGCTAAAGTCATTGAATCCGTTTAGGGGTTCTGTATGATTATCGGGAAATTTTGCTCGAAACTACCTGGGAATTCTAGAGTCCACCAGTAATTCTTTTCTTAAACTAGAATAGCCACACTTTTAGAAGTAAATGCCGTATATTTTGTTGTGGCATCTTAATGCATACATGTACCCATTTTACATTTCACTTTAGTTGTTTATCACTATAATGGACAAGCTGAGACTGCAATATAAAGCGGTTGATGAGGTGAGTTAGTGTTCCATAATACATCCTTAGGAATTATCCTGTTGTTTACTTCATAGCATTGCATGCAATAACGTGTCCACGGAAAAAATGTACAAAACACCGACAATATACACAACATTTAGGAGATTAGCAAGCGAAGTGCGTAGTACCATTTTAGGTAGTATACATTACAGAACAATTAGCCTTGAAATGGAGAGAAATGGAGCACCATAGACAATGATGATGGTAGCCTCACCCAGATGTAGTTAGTCGGGCACTTTTCCAGATACCCCCCACCGCCTCTTACAGAGACAGAATCACCACCACCACCTTTTCCACAGGGTCAGAGTTAGGGCTAGGTGGTGGGGGTACTCTTTTTCAGTGCAGTTTTGAACAATAGTGGTGGGGGGTATCTGGAAAACTAACGTCAGTAGTAGAATAACCTCACGACCCAACACTATTCCCAGTAAAAGCTCCTTGGATATTTTGTAAAAATGGCGAGGCCGTAGATTCAGCTTTGGAAGTACATCGCAGACTGTTGATCTACCATCTGTTCTACCGGGGGTCTTTAATTGTTTCCAACGGATGGCTTTGAAACGAATTTACTGTAACTATATGCTGGTGTTGTGAAGCTAAAGATATTGTCGCTGTTTATGTAGCTGGCGCCTGTTGACACTGTTTATATTGCATATGGTTGATTTTTAAGTATGATGTCATCGTAACAGAGTACTTAGTATTATTGTCGAGACTAAACCGGTTTATTTTTAATCTTTATGTACCTCTCCAAGAGTTATTTTAATTCTGTAATAATAGTTAGGTAGACATGTAAGGTGAAGTTAATTGAATGACATTACTTTCTGTCGCATTGACTTGTCAACTGGTGATTTGATAGTAATAACATCTGCTCGGGGGACCAAAACATCGATTTACCTTAGGGAATTATGTTGTTCAGTAACTAGTGATATCAGAAGATGTCTTTAATTGTGTTTATAAACCATATTCAAAATGTAGCAATGCTGGACTATCAGACCATTTTGCTGCGGATTACTTTATCAATAATTCAAACAGACATAAACACTGTTCTCAAAGGTACCAGATTGTACTGTAGCTGATGAAGCCATGACTTTATGTCATTAGCATGCAGTGTGACCTTGAACCCAGTAAACAAGCAGATTGATTGATTTGTTAGACTTAATGTTAGCTCAGCTAATCTGAAAAAGAAAGTTTGTCAGAAAGTATGTTATTACTAAACGGCTCAAACAAACAAAAAAGTAAGTCGAAAATGTAAACTGTTAATGATGAATATGTTCCTCTGTGAAAACTCTGGCATGGGAGATATAACTGTCAAATGTAAAAAGAGGAGGGAGATATGATGAGAGATAAAGAGGATATATTGGGGGGGAGGGCAGAGTTTTCTTACTTTAGGATCCGAATACAAATTTTGATGTTGATAAAGGAATAGTAAGTGCTATAGTATTGATTATGAACTACTGGAGAGAAACAGGAGTAAAACCTCTCTTGTTTGCAAGTACTTTTTCGTTTGTGAGCTAGTTAATAAAAAGGTTTCAATTTACAATACATATTTTTAATTTGCTCTACCCACCCTTTGCTGTTTGTAGAACCAAATCTTTTGATGTAGAAGCAGGATAAGAGGCGCGTTTTACACCTTGTAGGAACAAAAAAAGTTTGCAAAATACGATCAATGGTAATTGAAAAGAGTGAAATGATGTTGTAGGGAATAAACGTGAAAACTTACATGAAACAGAAAGCACTTTTCCAGATAGCCCCCACTTCTTTATTTCGAGACAGAGTCCGCCCACCACCTTTTCCACAGGTTAGTATTACGGGTAGGGTTAGGGTGGGGAACGGTGGTGAGGTTACTCTTTTTCAGTGAAGTTTTGAACAATAGTGGTGGTGGGGGGTATCTGGAAAAGTACCAAACAGGATACAAAGATGCGAAGACAGCAAGGGTATACAAAGTGTTCATGTTACGTTCCAACGACTTATTTATTGAGGTTTTGAATCTGCAATGTGGGTGCAATGTTTTAATAAAGTTGTTAAGTAACTACTTTTTGTAGTATCGAAAGTTTTTCTTGAACACTTTTCATTACATCCCCTCCCCAATTACCAACGTGATTCGACAACCTCAAAATAATTGTAAAGATTGAAAGTCCTGCCCACATACTGATGGTATGTTGGTGGTCGCCTGTTGTCCACTGCTTAGTACACATATTTACACATATACGTATGTAAAATGTTTAGAAGCTGCAGAACGTCCCCTTAGTAATAGTAACAACAGAATACTGGTTTGGATGGTGACGACTAATGGTTTAACTAAACAAATAACGTGCAACGATGTATCAATAGCTGATCTCAATAATGTGTTGTGTGTCGTTAGAATATATCAGAATGGCATTGTAAGAAACAGTACAGACTCATTTGATTTTGCGAGCTGGTAATATACGCACTAGTTTAATTTCTGATTGCAAATTTATGTTGATAGATACACCCAGATTTACGTGACCTATCGGAAACGATGAATCGACTGAGTATTGTGAATGAAGATTTCGAAGGAAAATCCAAAGTTTCAGAATGGTAAAGTATAATTTCTTGTTAAATTATGCCACAAACGCTCAACATTATCAGGCTGTGAAAGCGCAATATAACCGACGAAAAGAAGATTGCACACGAGTTGGATCGCTGCTTGTGTTAGTCGTTGACATGAAAGAGGGAGGTTCCACCCTGTGACAGACAGTCAGCAGTCTGCTGTAAGAAGTAAACGTGCACCAGTTGCAACGTCTTCAAATACCATGTTATAACCATGTAGTAAGCATGATAACAAGATTTGAAGAACTTCGTATACCGTAAATGAACGAGTAAGCGCCCTTGGCTTAATTTGCCCCCATTTCGGATAAGCCCTCAGTATTAGAGGAAATAGTTCATATGAACCCAGGTCTTCGTAAGTGCTTATATTAAACTGACTGATACATTGGAACAAAAGTCCCTTTATCATGTGGATTTTCAGAAAGCACAGATTTCGCAGCCTTATCTAAAGGTCTCTTTTCGTTGGAAACTTCTCAGAGTACAAATGGTCAGAGTGAAGTCGGAAAAATCACTACTATATATCTTCCGGAGCTTTTGAATGAACAATGACTTGCTTCTGTGTGCAGAATTGAAGCTTTCTTTTTATACTAACCAATCTTCTGTAAGGGCTATAAAAAGAACCAAAAAGAAGCCAACAAAATGACAGTTTTTGGCCGCCAAAGTCTGGTTTTCTTACTTGTATGTTCCCAAATCAGCCAAGCGAAAGAAAGACCTTACCTTTCCTACGATACCAAGGCAATTTTTGCATTGATATTTGTGCTTCTGGAATGCCAGCATTGTCTAGTTACGGAAATGGGGACTTTACAAGACTCAAGACGCAAGGGCTACGAAAAGAAAGGCCCGCTTGTTACCAGGCCTTTTTCAGGCACGGTATGAAAATTGTCATGATTTATTAAGGGACACTTGACAACGATAACCGCTAGTGTGTTAGTTGCAAGGACTGCAATGCGCTAAATTTTATGAATTTTAAGGTAATGGGAATTGTATTGCAATGGTATAAAGTTCAAATAGGTTTAATTTTTATAGGATTTCAAAACAGGGGGATGCCTTAATTTAGAATTAACTGGACTAGAAAATGGTAAACTCTCCGATTGCTTATTTATAAGAGAAGGGGATATGCGCACGATTTCACCTACCCCGATAAGTGGAAAGTTTGTGAAATTTCTCTTCTATCTTCAGAAAACGCTTGTTAGCTAGGTATTTATCACAAACAATAGCTGCTACAAGTGTACCCGCTACATCGGACGCTTAGGGTTTTGCTACCTTCAATTAAGTACAAGTTAGAAGTAGATGTTATTAGACGCAGGAAGTGGTAGTGGATTACCATTACTATGTTGTTAAAGAGGACATATTATAATAATATCTAATGAGTCAACTTAAATTAAAATGCCTAATCGAGGAAATTAATGTAGTAGTTTTGAAGCTTGAATTTTTTATTCGAACCCCCCACCCCGCACCCCTCCCATGTATAAAAGGAAGTAGACCTATACCGTGAAACAGTACTATTGATGCAACATCGAATTTGGGATCCAATTTCTGAAGTTATGTTTGAAAGGTCAACCATCGAAGATACAGTAACTTTCCGTTTTATGGAAACACTGGAAACACTTTCAACACTTGACCAAAACGGCAGTTCGTTGTTTTTAATAACCAGACATATGGTGTAGTGTTTGCTTTACCCGTTACATGGCTTATGGCCTAGAAAAAAGGTCCTTACAACACTTGTTTATTACTTAGACGCACAACTTGGGGAGCTTGTTATAACAGATCCGAAGCGATATTTTAGGTCCTGCTTTCGAAACAAACTGTGGCCTGTCTCCCTCAGAATATCGCTTTTCAATCGATACAACTTTATTGTCATTGGTGAGTACCCCGTATGTCATCATGGATAATAGCTACTGCGAATCCTGTCAGGAAATAAGTTATAATTCCAATGCTTTTCACTAAATTAAGTAACTACGTCGATTTCATTCCTTTTGATTGCTCATTTGTGTCTCTCGTAGGTTGGAGACTCTTGGGAGCATGCGTGCAAGTGATGAACTGTCGGAGGAACAAGTTCGCCAAATGCTGTTTGATTTGGAGCAATCATATAATGCGTTTAATAGGTTATTACAGCACACCTAGAAATTTTAGATCCATAAAGAATGGCAGTTGTGAACCAAGAGGGTGTCAGTAGGAAAAGTGACGAGCCACAGTGCAATGAACAGTAACCTTGGTTCCCGATGGTCTTGATAGCCTGTTTCTTGCCCAACTGGCCGATTTTCTCCAACTGGATTTAGAATATATTAATCTAATCTTCAACGTTGATCTTCTGATGTACTAATATTCTTTTCTTTGCATTGTTTACGTTGAACCTCTCTATCTTCACTAGGTGTGATTGTAAATTTTGTACATTAACTAACATCTGCCACTTATGATGCTGTTGATTTTGGGGGAACACTGAGAAAAGTGGAGTAAGAAGTGAGGACATGTCATCTATGCGTGTGTTTTTTTCTGTGAGTGCTCCTTAAAGTATCATTTGTTGCCAGGTGCGTTGACTGCTATATTCATCCTTGTTGCAGGGGCCTTAGCTTATTTTGTAAACGACAATAGCAAATATTATACAAAGAAGATGGAATTGTTGAGTAGTTTGGCCCGAGTTCATTGATTTCCTAGAACAGAAATTGTTTCTTTTGCCTACTGTGTGTACATAAAGCTGGCACACCTTTTCGAACATGAAATATTTAACCAAATTTTGTTGATTTCGTACTAGTTTTAAACTGATCTGCGGCAGAATAATATAATTGAACAATGTTATTACCACATACTCTTAGCATAACTGTACAATGGTTTTTAAATGTGTTACGTCAACTCAATGGGGTCATGATTTCCCAGCCTTTGACGGCATTCTCAAAGCCTTTGAGAACGAGATGAGATCTGGGAAATGTCTTTAATCAGCCGCAGAGTCCGATGATCTATCGTGCGTGAATCGGTTTAAGGTTTTTCAATGTGGTGTAAACCGTGACAACGCAAACATTCACATCTTTTCTTATTTGATTTCCGAGTATTTTAGTTCACGAATATCGGAACTTAGACCCTGAATTCGCATTATATTACTGTTACCATTACAGCGATAACAAGCGTTGAAAGTGATACGCAGTACGTACTTGGAGATTCCTAAATACGAACACGATGGTTCTCCCCGATTTTATACGTGTTTTCTGGCGTTTGAACACAATAGGCCGTAAAGCTTTGTGGTTCCGCTGGGTCAAAGCCCACTACTCTGACTGAAAGTATATGTCTTTGTTTTGAGTGTTAGAGATATGCAGAAGATATAATAGCGTGCAGGACAATATCTCTTCAGCCTCGTGATCGTTGTATGATTGGCCAGATCACCTGGTGCGTTGCGCAGGTCATTATCTGAAGCCTCGCAATGCCAAACGAGCAACGAAGCACACCTCCCTATTTTCACCAGCCATTATACCATTGAAGTAAAGCTGTAGCTGGACTCCGTGATCCCATCCACAAAACATAAATTTGCCCGCTCTCGCTCTTCTAAACGGCTGTAGAATTATCCACGATTATGCACGAAAGTATTATTTCGTCATCTTTGAAGCCAAAGGCTTTTCATTTTGTGTAAGGATAACATTACCAATGTCGATACACGTTCCTTCGAAATGACCACTTAACGACGTAACTTCAACATTGCAACATGAACCCAAGCACTGACCGTAATTTCACTGACTAGTGCTGCCTCTCAGCCGTCAATTATCAGTATTGCTTTCTGATAATGTATGAAAGATAGCGTATTTCATTTTTGGCAAGGAGAATGGAAAGAATTGTGTCAAGTTGGTAGTTTTGGCTCATTGTGATCCGTTGTGGGGTGCAAATTTTCAAACCTACACCCCCTGATCTCCAACCCTCCATACCAAAAGTAAAACATACCAAAGGAGTGGCTTTGTGTTCTGATACTGCGCTTATCATTTAAAATGAATCAAGTAAAAATATTCATTTAAGTATATAATTAGACACACGTGCGCTTCCCTAAACAACTTTCATTTTTATCTTACCTTGCAGTTGCTGAGGCAACGATTTGGATATCAGTCTCAAAGTTGCTAAGGGGTTGCTAACCAAAGAATTTCTGATAGTATGTTCAATTGGAAATTATTTATACAGATGCTTAAATTATCGTCTTGCATATTTTCATTGACATTGTTTACTTTCATCAGTCTGTATTATTAGTTTTATGGAGTGATAACATGCCAGTGCTCAATTTAGTAATCCATATTTCGAGTTCATCTAGCTACGACGGGGTTGTTTTCGATGTTAAGAGTATTATAGTTTAGACGGTAATAAACCCGAGACATGAACCCTGCACTTAGCCGAAACGTAGAAGTATCTCACATGGCACAAGATATGGCAGTTGAGGAAATTCACAAAGAGGAGAAGTTGTCTTTTGAAGGAAAGAAGTTATCGAAACGTACAAAGTTCCAATGTTGATAAAAGAAATTTTGGAACTAATTTAAGAAAATATTTTAGACTGGCTTATTTTGAGATTTCCATGATTGGGGAGTGGGGGTACTTACAATGCCCACGACTTTACTATTGGTAATACCCCTGTGAATTAGGTATGAAACCGGGTACGATTCTTCACTCATCTATCAGCTACGTATGAATGCGGATTGGATGCGATGACGTTTTTTTGGATGGGATGTGATGACGTCACAAAACAGCCTGACGTTGACAAGCAGGCCTGCAGAAAAATTGTTCAAAAATCCTTTACTGGGATATATAGTTGACTATAAAGAAAACAAAAAAACCCCAAAGAGTGCAAAGAGCTAATTCACGTGCAATTTACTTCATTCGTTCTGACAATAAAGGTTCATTTCCAGTATTTTGTCGTTAGACATTTTATGTTGTTTGTGGGAGAATATTCTCAGGGGATTGTAATTACGTTAAAGAAAAAATATATCAAGATATTACTGAACAAATTTGAAGAGGAAAGTTCAAATTCAAAGAGGTTTAAGTTGACTTCTCGTGAGATATCAGAAGAGACGTAGAGGCGGACCCCTAGCAGCCCGCTTCACTCTTGTGTGGGTTGGGCTGTAATGTTTCAAGAAGCTGTGGAGCACGGAAATAAATAAATAAATTTCTGATGTATATTTGATGAAGCATGCCCTAAAAATAGAAACAAAAAGTGACGAGTGTACAATCGGTGCCAGTTGCCAAGAAGAGTTGAATGTAGTTTTCATCCCCGAATGAAGAACAGCTTAATAAGCATGGAATAAAAAAGATCGTGATATTTACTTTTAATAACACTTGTGAGTTGACTAAGGATTTGTATTGAGTGGACCGAAACAGTATTGCACCCAGAACAAAGATTGATAGGCGATAGTTGATCTAAGGGATCACTAACTTTTTTTTATCTTTTGAAGCAATATCATTGAGGATGAACGTTCTCCTTTGCCCAACTGTCCACCACTGACTCAGAGGCTGCGCTGTCGTGTCAGACTTGAAGAACGATCGAAATTGTAGCTCATTCTCACACCGATAGTAGCGAATTCGAAGTTTGAATAGCATTGATCCGCAATCTTTCTTGTCGCAGACCAACGTTTGTGTAAGAAATCACATTTTCGAACCCCGTAACAACTTTCACGTAATACTATCTTAAATGCTTTCTTCTGGTTCTATTAGTTATCTAATTAAGTATGGAACCATTTCTTTTTGTTGATTCTGTTTTGGAAATTAAGACACAGGGCAGAAGAAATAAGTGTTTACTGGATACGACACTCAATAGTCAAATTGTCTTTGTTGTGTTATACAGAACGCCCTGTCTTGTGATGAAAAGTTTGTCTTCTTTTTACAAGTACAGCACACCTTACGAATAACTGGTACCACCCCTACTACAAAAGTGCTATTTAAATAAAACTGGGCAACTTTTCTTTAACATTACAATGTCCAAGATAATGAAGGTGAAATATTTTTTGAATAGTGTTTATCATGTTAGATAAGAAAATCACGTGATTCCAGTTACAGAATGATGTCAGTGTGTTGTGTTTCGTCATTCCAGTACGGTCTTGAACCAATTATTAAGTCGGCACACCTGCCATTACCATAGGTGTTGGTAGGATATTTTTAAGGCGAGTATAGCAATTATGTTGGGGGAAAAATCCGAAGGTTTTCCAGATCCTTAACTCCTTTATATTTTAAAATTAGAGTTTTAGTCCAGCTTAATTGCTTTCCTTGGCTCCAGTGTACGTGTTCTAGAAGTAAGCTGGGAATTAGTTACGTGTATTAGGCCACGCCCACGACTTTTCGAAAGAGGATCACTTATGACGGTAATTTCCGAACAGAGCCACGGCAGAGCTACGGAGTTCCAGAGAGTTTCAGATTTCTAGAGTTTCAGAATACAAAAATATCTTCAAAGGTCAGATTTGTTCAATCTACTCAGAGTTTGGAGATAGATTTATAACCTGAGTTCAGTAATATGATCATGTGGATTTTATGTTCTATTGTGTTATCAATTTATGTGGACTAAATATGGAGAAGTAAGATGAAGGTGTCTTGCACAGATTTTAGTTTGATACGATGTAATAGTACCGTTCAGTGCAGCACGACCATGAGGTCTTATCGTACGTGCAGACTACGTCTTACATAATTAAAGCGTTCTTATTTGATGTTGTAGGTAAAACTGAAAGTAGGCTGCGCTCGAGCGGACGATGGCTATGGTTGACGTCATACTCTCACTTTTCAACGCCCTTACAAGTTTTGGATTTTGTCTGGCTTACAAGGGTAGTAAAATCCAAGATAATAAGGTTAATAATGAAACGACCTTTACTTTAAATTCCTTCAGCAATAGTTCTACCCTACAACATCCTCTCCACTCTTCTTGCTGAAATTCTCAACAAATCAAGGTTTGACGTAGCATGTTGAAACGTCTAAGACGACTTCTCTTCCCCAGTCCTCTATTAAACATAAACGTAGGCTTAGACATTTCTAAATGGTTAGCTTTGACTACTAGGTTTCCTCATTACGTTAACTAGAGCATTTTCAGATGCGCAAAAAAATCATTCAGTCATTTGTGAAGCGAGTATCTAAGATTTTCATATACATTCCTGTGGCCTCAGAACTCACACTTGCACATTAACTAAGAAATTTTCTACACTCTAGTTAAACAATCTTTAGACTAGCACCAACCATTTTTTAGCCTTCATTTCAAAATTAAATTGTTGCTCTTATATCAGCATGGAGGGCATGCAGCTCTTTACCAAAAGATCAATTTGAGAGCGGTAAGCAAAAATAACAAAGTCTAGGCATTCTGACCATTTAAATAGTTTTCTGCTTCTAACCTGTTACAAAGAAACGCCTGAAAATCACAACCAGAACATGCTGCAATTTTGCACCGCATTATCTGCTTGCTAGAAGGAAAGAGTCTAATGTGTTGCTTCATTGTCTGTATCTATTGCATTCTACTCACCATAAGTGCTCTCTGCTGGAGCTATTTTACAATATAGTTCATATAATATGCAGGTATTTTACATCAATTTACAGACATACATTCTTTATAAATGGATCTTCAGGTTATTTTACGAATCATGTGTTATCAGACTACCTTCCTAATAATCTAGAACCTTTACTGAAGGAATTTATGGCGCATTGAGTGTTTGGTATTACGTGAAGATACAGCTGAGTGTTTCCTCACAATTCAAGTCTGTGACGCACTCAATAAAAGTACACGAGAGAAAATTGTTATGGTGGAATATGGTTCACTTAGTCATAAAAAGACTACATTAGCATAGAAAGGAAATACAGTGAAAGCTCTCTATAGCGGACACCATCCGGGGCGAGAGAAGGTGTCCGCTATAGAGATATCCGCTATAAAAAGGTTGTCCATTATCCTTTTGATTCTTGAGAAAATAAATCCATTGATGCTCGGATACTACGTTTTAGCTTAACTGATTTACCTTAGACGTAAATACAGACCACGGAGGTACCTAATGAACACACTTTTTTGAATTTTTGTCGACCAAAATGGCCCTTCTGGTGGGGGTTTTAGCAAGAGAGTAAAACGTGACTATGGGCTGGAAATTCCGGTTCAATTACATTTTCTTGGTCCCACAAAGCCATACACAGGTTACAAAAGAAACTGAACAGAATCGTAAAAAAGATAAATTGCGCTGTTACCAAAATCTAATTTATTGCAGTTTTTCTCCACTGTCTGCAACATAGAGGTTTTCTAAGGGCAAACTTCCATTCGGGAGACAGAAAAGGTGTCCGCTATACAGTGGTTTTGACATAGGAGTTTGACTGCAATTCAGTCCGTTTATAAGAAAACTGGCCGCTATTGAGAGGTTTCCGATATAGGGAGGTTTTACCGTAGTTACATACGTCACTAAAGAACAGTTCGATTTGTACAGCTGCAGGGGTACAAGAAAACTATGCATCTACACGAAGCATCACATTAATAAATGTTTGAACTGACATATAGAGTGAGGATTAGAACTGCACAAGCAAGAAAAGGGCTGCTACGTCAAAGTGTATCGGAAGAGGTTGGCGACTAGTCTGCTTTATAAGGTCTGGTTCTTGTTTTCAACTATGATGACCGTTGTCGACAATGCCCATTGCGTCAAGCTGTTTCCATTCCTGTTCATGACATCTTTTCAATGTTCAGAATGTTTATTTTCAGCTAAGAGAAAAGTTTTGGGATCATACTAGATGTCGCCCAAAATTATGTTCAACCCAGTCTAAGGATTCAGGATCTGCATTTTTGTGCCCACTTGGTTTTTAACTCGTGTATGATATTCATTGGTTGAGACGACCGGGTTGTTTACACACTTGGTAGAGTGCACTTACACCCATCAACAGAATAAAAGGTCGGCATCGAATTGGAAGAAAATGCCGTCTGCTACAATGCTATTTACTGTACTTTATTTGGTGCATGAAGTCTGGGAAGTACCACTTGCACCCTGAAGTAAATTGTTTTAACTTTACACGTACGGATCAAAGCGCCCTGGCATATTTATACACCTACGGTAATACACTGCATGGCCGTTCTACATTGCTCGGAAGTCAAAATAGCTCAGAAAATGTGCGTTTGTCAATACAATACATCATTATCTGATTCACGAACAGTGCCTGAGACAGAAACTACGAGCGCCTTAGACCCTTTTAAAAGAGCATCGTTTCATTGTTGTAAATGAATCTCTTTAGCTTTGCAATGCGCACTTATATTGCCGTAAGAGGGATAGCAGTACCAACCTTGACTACGGACTTGTAGACAACACGGAATACTTGATGGAACATTAACTGGCCTAACAAACATCACAGCATCAGTTCACTAAAGGATACGAGGCATCCTCAGGGCGACCTTCAGTATACTATCAGTTTTAATTGGTCCCTATGTTATTCGTAACGGTCGACATATCAGCAAGAAAAATATAAAAATGTACACAGGTACACATGAAGATGTATGCAACAACCCTTTCAAGATGTGCCGGTCTTACCGAAGGACATAGTATGCACCTGTTCTCTTAATGGCCCCGTTCCTTTAATTTGAAATGTTTACAAAGCATGACTGCCTAATATGCAAATAAGTGTATGGTATTTCGGGCACATTAGAAATAGACTGAAATATTCTGAAATGACATCAATAACTACCCTATTCTCCCTATTCTCTTGGGGGAGCAAATACAAATTTGAAAAAGCACAATTACTTTATATTATTGTATGCACTTCCATATTCCCACTGCGTAGGTAATTAATGCGATGGCATTTCTCAATAATCTCTTAAAACCTATCCGATAGCATGAGGCTGGTAAACGTAGTGACAAGTCTTCTCAAGCAACGTCCACGAGTAGCAGATCACACATTCAACGACGCTTCTAACGTAAACCAGTATGTAGTTCATTTGCATGTTACCATGGAAACAACTATTTAGAAATTGATTGACCATACACTTAAGATTCATATATGCTTAGCCCTCTTTTCGTACATTAGTTATGTAAACATCAACAAGATAAATTTCTGTTACAGCTACACTCTGATATTTACAGTCACTCTGCTTGGCAATAAAGGTACTACATTTTATAACCTTTTATTCCGGCCCCTTCTACCCTTTCTTGTCATTTATTTAATGCATCTACCTCTATTGCTGAAATACGATTTGGATACTAAGATTATTATGCGAATGTTCTTTTGAATTAAAATACTTGATTGCATCATAAGAAAATCGGCTAATAATTGAGAATTAATAAATCTTACATTTCATCTCTCTCTCCATTTTACAATCACAATAAATTTATTTAGACAAAGGTGTGCTGCACATGTAACTTCCTTGTTTCGGCTTTCTTTTCCTGTGTCATGGTCATCTCTAACGGGGCAACTACGCGTTCGTATTTTAGGGGTTTGGATGGCTTCGAACGAGAGTGCCTCCTTGAACTCGGTCTAGGCACTTGTCCACAATTGCAGTTGCAATTGTCGTAAGTCCGATCACAACCATGGGGAAATCCACTACCGTACCAGGGCACCGAATAATTGCAACAATAAAACTGATGTACGGGCGGAGTCGGTATAGAACAATAATGGCAAGGGCAATTGGCTTGTCCTTGTGGAGAGTAAATATAGTTGTGAAATGGTGGATGCATGTGTACATCACTCATAAAACCAGGTCCACTAACCGCTTCAGATGGTGTTTTCGTATCCTGTACGTTGCTCATTCCAGCAAAGTGAGGATCATCCTCCCAACACCGCAAAAACCTTGTGTCTATCAAAGATTGACTACTGTTAGCTCTTTCAAATCGAGAATAGCGCCGTTCATCTCGGGCGTGTTCCTGCTCGAGATAATCTGAAGTATCAATTCTACTCGAATTGCAGTACGTTGGTAGATTTTCCTCTGACCTCGACCTGTTTTTAATCACATTATTTACAAGTGGTCCGTTCGATCCAAGTCGCCTAGGCGAATGTGATATGTTTAATATTTCAAAACGGTCCGACATCTTGTCTAAGGCCGATATATTTTCGGCCGACTTCGATTTGGAGTGATACCACTTCTTAATACGTTTGAAGAAACTACCTCTCCTTTGTGAACGTCCTGATTCCAAGTGTGCTAAGGGGTCTACTTCAGGTTCGGACTCCCCTCCTTGTTGCCCTTTGCCGGTTCGATAATCTGACCAGTTAAAAGATTCGTTAGCATTAGCACCTTTGGGTACAAATGTGTTTACATCACTACTACCCTTGCTTTTCAATGGTGGAGAAATCTCGCGATGGTCCTCCTCGCTACTCGAAGTTACTCCAACCCATTGCGAAGTATAGCTGGCCGGCACTTTTCGTCGCGAAGATTTGCCACTGGGTTTTTGCGATTTAAATTTACTGAATGCTCCCTTAACGCTTAAACCAGCCTTAACTCGTTTAATCAACGATGGTTTGTGCTTCTTTGATTGTTTGTCCCCTTGATGATCTTTCTGTTTTTTACGCTTGGATGTTGTGCTCAGACTATCCATAATAGCGCGTTCCTCGCTATTATCGACATATTTTATCCTTGGAATACGTTGCCTTGGTCCTAGTTGTCGATTTGGCTCACTTACAACTTCGTCGCTAACAATATATTTCTGAGGATAAACGAAGGAACTGTCTGGTTCAACATCTGAAGTATAGGTTCGCGTTAATGATAAACTCCGTGAGTCGCTTCGAGTTGAATTCCAACAATGGGAATGAGAGCTCCCAACTGATGGCGATGCCCAGAGTTCATTAGGAATGCCGTGGGGAATAACAAAACCTTGTTTCAGTGCATGATTATCATAAACTCGTGTTTCGTGTTTTAGGTTGACTGGTTTTCCAAACAGAGCAAACCAGACATCGCTGCCACCGTGACTTCTAAAAGGTTTAGAGGGGATGTTTGTTTCATCTATTTGATTTGGTCGTGAAAATTTTGAAGATAATCCAGTCGGGTCACTCCTTCTGCGCTGCAACTGAACTGCATTACCTGGCACAGAATATTTCCCTTTGAAGGAACATTCATTACTGGTGTCCAAGTCTGAGTTACTATGTTTGTGATACACGCGCTGTATACCAACATTGTTAGCGTCGTTTAAGTCTGCACTCGAATGCGTCATTGCTCTGTGATCATGCCTAAATACTCTTTTGTATCCACCATCAGGTGTCTCACATCTTCTCTGCCCACCACTATAGCTTCGCATTAGTTCAATATCCTGTCTTGGAGTGACCTCGGGCTCACTATTGCGGTCCCTTGACTGCTTTACGCTAGTCTCATCACTTATCCTGCAAGATTGTTTTGATACACTCTCCAGTGTATTGGCATCAGTGGATTCAGTAGTTGCTTCATATCCATCATCAACTGCACCTACGTCATCATGGCATACTTCTCCAGGGGTAGCAAAAGTTACTGAGTTTAGTTTGATAGCGTTGATTTGCTCCTGGATGCTTCGAAGGTCAGCCTTCAGAGATTCGTTCTCCTCGATGGATCTTAGTTTCTCGGTCTGCTTTAGCTTCCTGTCAATTTTTTCTATTAGTTGCTCATAGGAATGAATTGAATCAGGTCGTTCTCTGTGGAAAGTAGAATCATCACTTTTTGTGGTTGAAGGGGTTAGCTGTCCTTCGACGTTACCGGAGGTAATTGGAGAGGTGCAATTACTGGAGAGGCTGCAATTTAAATCCTTGGCGCCAGAATCACTTTCAATCAATAAGACATTATTTGTCGCAGCACTTTTTGCATGCTTCGGTTTAAATGAACCTATAAAACTTGAACTTTCTGAGCTAATCGTATCAGATGGATAATCGAGTGTGCTATTGTTTTCTGAAGATTCATCACCAGATACCCGAATCACCGGTACGTAAAGTTTACTTCGTTGCTGCCGAAAGGACTTCTTAAAATCAGAGCCATGGATAGAAGCTGGCGAGGAGGGTGTAGAACTCCTTAATGTACTATTTTCATCATCACAATAATAATCATTTCCATTATCGTCGATTCTGGTGATTTCCTTACATCGTTGCACCGCATCTCTTTTCGCGCGTGCGCAGCCTGAGTCGCTAGAATACCTCGGGAAGCCCTGATCACCCAGCTTTGGTGTGGACTTAGCTGTCATTGTAGTCTGCTTGGCATGCTTTCTCCTTGCTTGCTTACGACTAGGCATTTTATCTCTTGGTCCATCGCAATAACTATCAACTGTCGTGTCCGAGTCCACATCTGCCTCAAGTGCATCCCTGTAAACCGGTGCCCTACGATTTTGGCGTGTTTTCTTTTTCTTATGCTGCACGCTTCTTCCTATCTCATTGATTTTCTCGTCTTCGCTTGCACTTCCATTGCATATCACATCATCAGTCACATGTTTTGATTCAGTGGGAACATCACATTCGGTCGTTTGACCTGACAAGGTATCGTACCCACTGGAACAGTTCTTTTCGTCTTGCTCTTCTTTAGCACTAACAAACTCCGGCTCTTCCACTCTTTCGTTAATAACTGATATCATCTACAAAAATAAAGTGACAGAAAACATTTATGTAATTTATGTCTCTATCGTATATCCGTTTAACATGAATACAACTTAAGGTCATGAATGTTGACTGCGGACTGTGATTACCTCGTTGAAAAAACCCACTTCTAAAAGAACTACGTGTCTAAAATACCTACCAAGTGATCCCAAGTACTAGTCGAAAGGACACCGCAGTAGTTACTCAAACTTGTTTCGCTACTTATATCTCTGGAAGCTTGGTCTGCTTTGCCTTGCCTTGTAATCAAAAGCTGTACACAGGAAATTATTGCTTAAAACTCCTCCGTAATTTATTCCAAACGTTCACCATAGCATTTTATTGTCATAGCACTTCTATAGCAGTTTCTGTTTCAAAATACAACGTGGCCCTGTCGCTATTGCATGCAGGACAGTTTTCGAAGAGGTCAAAAACAAGGCGTGGCTTTCAGTGTTACAGGAGCGGAACTTTCGGGAAAGGATGGCTAGGTAAACCACATATGTAATCACTACCATACCCTGGTCCAGAGAGACTACTTCACTCCCATTTTATCCGAGTTGTTCAGTCTCTGAATCAGTTATATTAGTTATTCATACAAAACGGTAACTCTAAGTGAACAAAATCTTCTATATTGATTTATTGCGGACGATTATTTTCCTATTTGATCATGCAGCAAAGACTCTATTTGTAATGAACAAGAGGAGTCATGACTCTTCTATGCATTTTGTAATGCATAATACGCTGGTCCTCAATTAGGAGCCTACGCTCTTTAAAATAAAAGACACCTCTGTGTAAGTTCAAGTTTACAATGCCAAGTGTTAACTCAACATAATCAAGACAATAGTGAGTACAGATACAGCCATTTGGAAACACAACAACATGGCAAAGTTCCTGTCCTGAAATGTTTTATTTCTCTACTATGCTAACTAATCATAAAAACAAAATCAACACTTTACCTACATGACTCATGCTTTTTCAGACTTCCTTCTAGAAACCATTTTCACCTTCAACCGGCTCTCGAGGAATAGTTAACATTCAATACTTATTTGTTTTACTTATCAGTGTTATCAGCAAAAACGACTTGATATTCTTATCCCATGTTGGTACAAATGTGATTACATGGTAAACTTCCAATGCATATGATTCTAGAGGAGTACTAATTCGTACATCACATGGATAAGCAGCAGGTAATAGATGGCATGGAATTAACAAAGATCTTAATAAACAAACAAAACAATCTAACGAAGGGATTAATGCCCAATTTAGCCCAGTGATAGACAGGATGTATATGTCAAAAGTCAACTGCCATGTCTATAGTTCAACTCAGCATTCAGATAGTGATTGGATTATCGCATTGTAGTTATTTATCTGCTGAAATGCACATAGACTGAGCAGCTGTAATCCTCATTTGTACTCCAGGGTCCATGCTGTGACTACTAGGGGAAACACATCCGTATTAACAGCTGGTACAAAGTGTGGAGAAAGACCGTTTGCAGCGTACTGAAGTATTAAACAGTATGATTAAGACAGTCATGTGAGGGCACTGCCCCTTGCAGAGGAAGTTCCCAGCATATGAGGGCAGTCGCTGAGCTCATTTGCCTACAAGTGGGGTAATCATTAGCAATCTCTCATCGTACCTCCTGATAAGCAGGATAATTGATAATAATAAATATAATTAATAATAATTAATAACAATTAACAATAATAAAAATTACCTCACAACATTACATAATCAGAGAGCTACTTTTTGCTCTCTCCGAATGGACTAGATACACAGCATTGCACTGCCACATCTCAACTATTTTGTTCTCTAGGTTCTCAAAAGAAGTAACAACTGTATTTTTACAGTATGTCCCCACTAGTATATAACTTGTATGAAAACAGCAGTGTAGGTTGGCCTATGTGCATTTTTTACGTGACTGAAAGACACCTTTACTTGATAATAAAACCTTTGGACTTTTCCATTAAATGTTTGATGGTCGAAGTAAAGCTTCTCACAAAAACATCCATACTCTTCACACAGATCTGGTTTACAATGCCACAAGGACATGACATCTCGTCCTTCTAAATTATAATGCTTACATATTTTCTGATAGTACCTTTCCTAACTAGGCAACACATACGATACCTGCCCTCAAATATTTTGGAGCACCTGTTACGTTAGCAACAATTCCGGACTAAGATACTTGAGTATGTCTAATGGTTATGATAACTAAAGACAATGTTTAGGCCTACCAATCATATGATCATACATGCAGATCCTAATACGCAGGATTTTGAGTGCATCAGTCATGCGCCCATTGCCTCCTATTTATGTTAACTAGACTTCATAATCCTTGTTTATTAGCAGATAATCTACCATAGTAACAGCCCAATTTCAATGGCCCCGAATTTCATTTTGTAATCAAAATTATTTTATTTTGTACTGTTACTATATTGCATTATCTCAACAAGCAACGCCGGCGACGGGAGGCGGGGCACGTACCCTCGTTTCGATAACAAAAATTTTTGTTGAAGTATTTTGAAGTATATAGAACACACAGAGGAAGCTTCTCAAGGGAAGGTTCACCTCTTGCGGAACTCCTCCCATCTTTGGTGCTATTGTATAGTTAAATTTTTCTTGTAACTAAATCTTAGGTAATAGTTTAACATAGCTTCTGTGCCCACTACCACACAAACACAATTCCGTACCGTCGGCCCTAAAAAACAAGCAATAAAGTAATTTGGTGTGAGACTACAGGAGAACAAACGGTTTTAAGTGCGATATTTACCAGCCCTCAAAACACGACTGCATTCAAAGGCGTATCCATGCGGGGCCATGAGGAATGTCCCCCCTTTATTATATATACGCACTTGGGCTTAAGTAGTAATCTTCCTTATAAGGAATCGCATAATAAATAATGACAAGAATTACTCTTGTCGTGCACCGTTTACATCCATAGGCCTACACTATGGTTTTGTAGTTCCAAATGTTGATCAATACATGGGGTCTGGGCCCAGCTTGACAGTAACAGAACGAAATATGCCATGGTAGAAAATGACAAGTTCATACTGATGGGCCCATTATTTCTCAATATAAACATACTGGTGCACGTCTAAAGATATTGGTTCAGTGTTGACAGAATTGTTTGTCTTTAGTGTATGAACTGCCAGCACAAGTCACAATCCATTATGTCTCGATTTGAGTACTCTTGTATCCTTTTGTTTGCCTTTCTCAAACAACAATTGTCTCACAATCTCAATTTTCTGCAAGGTCAACAAAGGTTACATGTGGTTGCTTGACTTTCTATTTCACTGGTAACATGACGAACATTTTTGCAGCCCGGCTGAAACGCTGGTCACAGTGTATTAATCATGGCCCTCCGAAGCAACGGGAGGAGGGTGAGACGAAATTAAGTATACGAGGGGTGAGATCAAATTAAGAATACGAGGGGTGAGATCAAATAAAGTATGCGAGGGGTGAGATCAAGTAAAGTATACGAGAGGTGAGATCAAGTAAAGTATACGAGGGGTGAGATCAAGTAAAGTATACGAGGGGTGAGATCTAGGTTAAAATGCGTAGAGGATCGTTATTTCTGTGGCGTTCAGTCTCTCGACCAGAGGCCCTTCATAAGCAGGGGACCCATATCTTACGTATGCTCGCCAAATTTCACAATCATTTGCTAAGAGACCTGCCAACCATACCGAATAAGACGTCGATCTTATACCAAAATCGACTAGGGAACTTATTAAAGCCAGTGCTGTTAATGCGAAAGAGCTGGGACTTAAAATTAGTACATTCAACTGTTATAAAACTAACACCGGATGGAATGGAATGGCTGGACCTAAGTTAAAATAGTCCAAAGTACTTAAAACTGTACATCTACTATGATAATCTATATGTGATGATTTGAAAAGAGAAACATCTTGTAATGGCAGCAATACTGTGCTTCCCATCTCCGACTCTCCATCTGACGCGCTGAAGACCCACCCCACGTTTTAATGTAGAGGAACAAATCGATGGCTCGTTTATCTACCTATTGCCTGTCCATCATTCATGATATTCGTATACCTACTTCCATTTTGTTTCAGCAACTTATTTCAATATGTTACTATGGTTAGATTTATTATGTCCTCGTCTGAGACCTTCTAGTAGACATTCATATTAGCATCTGTTGTTCTCTGGTTCATTGGAATAAAATCAATTCCATCTTGACATTCTGTGGCTCGGTCCATGATTTAAAGCCTTGAACCCCTATGTTAATGCCGGTGTTACGCATTTGCTAATGTCCACGTGTGCAACTTGACTACTGTACAATTGCTATGTGATTTGTTTTAAAACGGCATTTTTCCAGCTGGTGAACGGCATAGCCCATCAACTATGCAATTACGATATCTTGGCTACTCAACTTTGTAAAATAGTGGTGTTTTTAAACATCTTAAGCAGTTGAAGCGTACTCTAAGTCCTTACAATCCATGAATATTTTCATCACCATCGTTGTGAAAAGATCAGTATGACAATCAGGATTTACGGGGAAACGAATATGCGTCGGTATATTTTCTGATGCTCTGCGAGACGAAGGAAGTCTTTTGTGTCCGAGAAAGCAATCACCCAAACGTGAAACAGGTAGTTGCTATAGCAACAGAGTTCAGCTTTTCAACACTTGATTGAAACGAGATCTGTCGTCTTGTGGGATGAACTGTTGTTAAAACATGAAATTCTCAACTCAAATGGGCTGCATGAATGTGTTGTGCGTGTTTTACTACAAAACCAAACGATCACCACAAATTTACGTTAGAACTTCAGTACCTAGCAATCTCCAGCCGTGTTGATGACAAGTGAAAAAACAGAGCGGGTAAACCTCTTCTTGGTGTCAACAAAGGCCTAAGCCTGGTGATATTTATACATTTTACTAACAAATGATTCACCTTAACTTGGCTTTGATTACCGTACGATAAAGGAAGAATGTGTGTATTTCAAGGAAGAGCATACGAAGTCACTAACCTGTACATGCTGTAACATCCGTGTCAGGTCCGGCTTGCTTTCACATTTTGCTCTGACATCACAAGCCGTTTTTGATAGCTTCAGAAAGAACTAACCTCGTATGTTTAGCTATGTAGCAAATTAACGACGTCTCAAGGTTATGGAACCTCGAAGAAACGCATGAAAACGAAACTTGCCCAAACTCGCTATACAGTGCATTCCCAAAACGGGACAGCGACGAGAAATCATGATGCAGTTTTATGTTGACCAAGTCACAAATAGTGGATTAAATGCTTTCTCTCAATTTACTCGAGTTGTTGTGACTTAAAGCGGGACCTCGGCATGACAGTAAAAGACCAAAGCTTAAATTTGGATATTGGCAAACAGTCGGAAAACCATTAAAGTAATCAGTTGATCTACAAAACACAAATCGTGATCACAGTTGGGTGATAGCTTTTCAGGACAATCAATTTTTACTGATTTTGTCCGCGATCTGTAAAATGAAAGCAGAAGGATGCGAAAAAAACTACTCTGTTCAAGAACATCAATGAAGGGGTTAATAATTAAAAAGCGAGGTGTTAAATTCCATGTACTAGAGAAATAGTGCATTTGTTCTCCACTCTTTGGCTGTTGCGTTATTATTCCCTCAACAACGATGTCTGTAATGAGATCAGTGAAATTTGTTAATATCTGAAAGGTCTGCACGTTATTTACGAGCTGTCAGTCTTGTTTCAGCATAAGACCATGTGATGTCATAAGCAGAGGCATTTATATATTTATCGTTAAGTGTCATTTCAACAACACAAAGATCTTTCAATAGAAGGTTGGGAAAAATCAGACATTTGTGAAATTTTCAAACGTTTAGGCCCACGTGCGAGCAGTACAGAGAGAGGTCTGTACGACCTCATAATGCAGGGGTTGTCGGTGCTGTTTAAAACTTGGAAAATCAAGTGTAGGCTATATCCACAAACGTGACTTCGTAGAATAAGGCATCGTCCCTGATGCCACTGATTAAGGCAGATTCGCCGACGTGCATACCAATCATATTTATTTGAGTGTGTAAAAAAGTTGGTATGAAAGGTAGGCCTAAGCAGCAAAACACTCCGGACGTAGTGAGGTTTTGAGGTCTACATGACATACGGGGCTGGTACCAATAGAACGAGTGATTTTGAAACTTTCTGCAAATAAAATCCCTCCTATTCTTTTCTGTGTTCAAGGGTAGTGTTAACAAAGAAGGGTGTATGGTTTCAGTTTCTCCAATAAAAGACAACATGATATCAGCTGAACGGCTGAATGGATATCGTAGTGACGCAATCATTGTAAAAGATAATGCAGATGACTATGATTGAGATGTTTCTACGTCACAGGCAAGGTCATCGTCTCGCGATATGCAAATATAGCTAGACAATAATCATCAAAGCACATTGCATCATGTATAAGTATTGATGGCAGGATTCCGTTTTCAAGTGTCTGATTTTGCAGCACCGGGACCCCAGCAAAGTCCTGCCTCAGGCCGTACACCCTGGTTTAGCCCGTCCGTCTTCCTTTGAAAGTTCCTGAATACGCGGGCAGCTCATTATGAAACGTGCACGCAGCGTGGACTCTCCGAAAGGGTCTGGGCAAGGTTTAAATAGACTTCGTTGCTGCTTCGAGTTAGAGAATGTCTACCTTGTTGTCCACAGTCACGGAAGGGTCCTGCATCAAGTATGCTGCGACACTATAAGTCTACTCCTTTGTTACTGTCTTTAAATAATTGTTAATATCATTGCCTTTACCTTGTTCAAAAATATAGGCCCTACCTATTACGTTTCTTGTCTGGAGTGAAGCTGCAGTCAAGTGTTACTGTTCGTGGACGATTCATTGATAAAAAAGTAAGGATCATAAGGAATAGGCCAGAATATTTGACATAACGGTCCAGCGTTTAGTTTAGTATTAGCTTATTTTAAATCTCACAAGCATAGGAGTGGGGAAAATGAAGCAGAGGAGTGGGGTGAAATGAAGCATAGGAGTGGGGAAAATGAAGCAGAGGACGTGATTTAATAGAACGGGTCTTAACAACATCATATACTTTTTACAACCAAAGTATAAGCCAAACTTCACCTACATTCTAGTTTAAATTCAGATATATTCAGGATGTATTTTCTCAAATTTGTAATTGTTTGAGGGAGAACACTGTACTACAGTCAAAATCATACTTGGTGACATAAAATGTGCTTTTACACGTCATATTAGTACCGTAGTGCAGTGCGGTACATGAAAAATGGGGAGAAAACTAAGGTGTGATTTGATGTTGTCTTTAAAGCTAGCATCAAAATAAAGGTGACAATGGAAAGCTTGTCAAAATTTCCGATGACATTTTAGTTTACAACTCAAACCGGAAGTGGGGCATTTTTTGGGTTTGTATTTTCGTTTGTAGTAAAACTCTGCCATTTTAGCAGATATAAGCGAGGTTATAGTGTCACATGAAAGCTGGTAAAAAATTATGATGACCTATCAGCGTGACACAAACCGGAATTTCTAATCGGAAGTGTGCCATTTTCTTCGGGACTTACTCGAACACAATGCATGAATGTCTATTTGCTAGTTTATCTGCTTACACTTACTGTTTTAATTAAATTATCATCTGATTTCACAAGCAATAGAAAATTGCACTGCTGATCCTGGTGTACCAAGGTTACTGTTCCTGCTATGATCTTATGTATTGCATAATATTATGTTGTTGTACAAAAATACAGCTCTCCTTATGTACCAGAAGTACAGTTTACGACTGGTTATCATCTATGTCCTGACGTACGTAGGTGGGTTTCTCTTTCCTTTTACTCTTAACTTCAAACGTCACACTAAAATAATGAGATCAATTATACAATCGAATATTTAAGTAGCACATGGCCTACTCGTTAATGGTCATCTACACTGATTACACAGCTCTCTTCAGATTTTGGGCGTCGGTAGAAAAACGAAGACTTGTCCACACATTTGCGTCATAAGCAGAGCTTCCCAGCATGCGCACTTAGTAATGATATGATCTGCGATGAAGGTGGCTTTTTTCGCTCGTTAGCTGCACGTTATAAGTCAGGAGCTGTACCGTAACATCTAAGGCCAGCCCTCTAAAAATCAGTTATAACTCGTTTCGTGCGTCCTACTTTGCCACATGGACCGCGAACACTTTCTGTAACGCCAGTTGCTGACATTTTAAGCATCAATATTGCCTATTAAAGATAGCATAAAATCGGGTACTTACAAGAAAAATGTGTGAATATGTTTTCTTAGGCTTTGAAGATAACGCACTTTCATCCCTTATCGTTTCTTGCCCATCAGACAATGACAGATGAGAATCCAAAAGGCTCCTAATGTTGAGATTATTTTCATAAATGACTGAGGAGCACGCATTCGGTTCTGTTTAGCTAAACTGTGAAATTTTTGGTGTTAGCTTGAACAAAGCACCTAACAATATAGTAGAAATACTAATGAAAAGAATAGGTTGGGTAAGCCACAACATAGCTACATCTTAGTTTAACCTGGTGACATAGACGCATTAGGCAACAAGTGTCTGTAACTTGACGATCATTTCTGGTCATTCAGAAAGAAAATAATGCGATATTTTACATTTTAATAGTAGAATCACCAGGGTCAAGGGAGCTCTGGTATGTCAACGATTCTCATTAATGGTAAAAGACATTAAATCTTTGTGATATTTCATTTTGTATATAAAAAGGACAGAACTGTGCGTTAATTAAACTTAATACCCAATAAAGTTCTCAGTTGGAGTTCAAGATTTTTTAACATTGCAAGGGACCTTTCAGGACAGCAAAAACCTACGATGACTTAGTTAAGTTAAAGTTACTGTCCCTTTCTCTTGAATGCTTAGTTTTATTGTTTTTTGTTTGTTTGTATGTTGATTAGTAACTTAGCGGTAATCGGGAGTTGGCGAAGATTCAACTAAATGAAGGGGAAAGGTGTGGAAGAGCGTAAGTGATGGTTTCTAAATGGATTTTACTGAACCAATCTGGGCGTTTTTTCGCTACATAGTAGGCCTAATGGCAAACAGCTCTAGAGAATGCAGTATGTGTAAACTGGTAGTATTTGTAGCAAATAAATGACTTTGATGAAAATGAACATTCTTTAATCAATAGAAAACTACACTCCTTATATTTGATATATATATATGTACTTCTTCTATATATATATACTCTATCAATGTAAAATAGTCTCCGACAAGACCATACTAATTTTTAAGGTGTATTCTCTGTGTATGTTCACGCTATAAATACATGCATTTATGTAAATAATATGGATAGTGACACTTGTTTATTCAGAGGGTGTTTTGAAAATGGGTACACAAGAAAAATCTTTGCTGTCGGAGAAGCAATCATATAACCCTGGA
>JAAAKL020000624.1:0-39073 GCA_010016065.2 Carybdea cf. marsupialis auct. non (Linnaeus, 1758)
AAGCTTTTTCAACCAAACAGAATGAATTGTCTGCTGCATTCTATTCTAAGATTTTGTACCACCAATAATTTATTTAATTATGCAAGATGAAAATATGTTTTTATAATGACTTTATTTTAAGACGATGATTATTAAAGTTAATTGAAGGTTATGTTTTAATGGATTTATGATGATAATTTTATGATTTCTGTATGAATTCCCACATTTCTTGTTGGTTTAGTAGCAGAAACAGGATGTTCTTACATTAGTCAAATAAAGTGGGCAAGTGGAAAAGATAATATTGTAGCACCTCTCGATTAATAGTATAGTATAATATAGGAGTTTTGTTTTGTGAATTATTCAATACTTATGTATTTACTTTGTTAAATGGAGGTGAAAAATAGTTTTATCCTTTACTAAGCACAAATACACAGAATGCCAGGGCCCCTAAAATGTCAGGGATGCTTGGAAATCCCAAGTTACGATGCATCCCTTGTTTAGTAGTACGTGACTTTGGCCAATACATTTTGGCCAAATGGGCAACAACTACAGTTAGCCTGTCATGGTCAAGGTGGCACGCACCAGGGCTCTGTGTTGAGCCCACTCCTTTTCATCATTGTCCTGGAGGTCCTCAGAGAATTCTGTACTGGATGCCCATGGGTGTTACTGTATGGAGATGATCTGATGACATTAGCAGATAACACCCACCGACTAATTCCCAGAATGAAAGCATAGAAGGAACAAGTGGAACTAAAGAAATAATGTGCTAATAGAAACAAGACCAAGATCATGTATATTGGGAAAGGTCTGTACATCTTGGTTGGTGCTTTCAGATGGACCTGTGCAGTTTGCCAAAAAGGAGTAGTCCTGAGCAACTCCATATTCTGTTTGGGATGTTTGCAGTGGGTCCATAAGGGCCTTAGTACTCTAATAGACAAAGGGAGGACCTTACTTATATGTGCAAACACAACACTGTTGGCAGTTGACAGTCGCCAGTTGGAAGCCATAGATTCTTTATGCTACCTGGGAGACACCATCTGTATGCTTCATGGGTACTTGACCAACATGACAAGGTATAGATCAGCCTAGGGGAATTTCAGAGGGGCTTACCTCTCCCCACTTTCATATCACTAACACTACATACAGGGGCAGGATTTTCTAAATTTACATTCATACTATTCTATCATTTGCAAGCAGATGCTAGGTAATAAGGAAGGGGGGGGGGCACAAACATATGCTGGTCAACAGTGTTCCATGGTCATATGGATGTGTCAACATAATTGTAATATACCATAGGTTTAGCTTTTGCCACCTGGACACCATTCTTTGCATAACCATCTGAAATGGTAAGGAGATATAGATAAAAGCCAATCATGGACTAACTGGTGTCATACAATCTGGCTGGAAGGCAGAAGTGGAAGAGGAAGACAATAGATAACATGGAACAACACCATCCATTAGGACCTGCCTTGCTGTTGCCTAGCCCTTGGCTGGCAATCATGGCATATCTTACAACAGTCCAACCCCCTGTAAAGAGAAACCAAGGTATTTAAACTACATGATACTGCTGATGTTTAATAATGATGTTTATTATGATGATGATGACTACCTGGGACTGTGACCTGTCAACTGCTATTAAATGTCTAATTATTATTTCTCAACATTGGTTGGAGAAGGGGCACTGTTGCCCCCCCCCCCTGTTTATGTAAATTGTCCTCAATCTAGAGTCTGAATACAGTGGAAGTGCTCTAACCTCAAATAAAAGACTTCTGAGAAGCGAACAAATCATAAAACACCACAAAAACGGTGACCATCTGTTCCTAAAGAGATACTTGCATGAAAACACACCATTCTGATCTTCAAGCAAGATACCCTGGACACAATAGACTGCCAATGTGTACTCATAACCTTTTCAGAGCAAACATACAAGAGGCAATATACCCAACACATGTATGGTGTAATTATAAATTTAATTGAAATGTCACTACCAACCTCACCCTGAGTTTGGCTTAACATCTGCTAGACATTTCTGAATTATAGATTGGGTTAATCTATCTTAAGTATGTTAAAATGACTACCATGAGGTGTAGTTGAAGCAACTTCACTTTTTAAATTCAACACTTATTGTACAGTATGACTCAAATTGGCAAGATCTGGAAAAAGTGAAGTATTGTGAACTTTTAGGTTCACAGTGGCTAAGGAAAAGATTAAAAAGCCACCTCAGCTTTCTTTCATAGCCCTTCACTTTGATACTAGTATTACCAAAAGAATGGTGTACTCATTACCACCCCCCAGTTTGTACCAAAGAGATGATACACTTTTACTTGATGTTTTCAGATCTTTGTTTGGAAAAAATGTTTAGAATGAGAAACAGTCAAGTCAGTACCTACCTTTAGAACAACCCATTATTTACAGATAAAAAAACCCAAGAAAAATCAAATGGGATGGGAGCTCCTCATAATTTTATTAAGTGGGGGTCATCAGAAAAAGGTCACTTAGGGGTGAAATTTTGGAAAATATGCTGTATGACACCCTCCCTAAAAATTAAGTACAGAATATTACTAAAAACCATCAAGGCAGGATTTTGCTATATGTCAATATTGGTAGGCCCTAATGACATAAAACACAGGGCCACAGAGTTTTTAACTTTGAAAGAGTAAAAACACCACAGTAAATTTACATACACATGAATCAAAAACAAAGTACAACCTGTTATAGGCCTGGATAAAAATAACTTTATAAAGAAGATATACTTCTGCTAGTTCTCATGAAATTGTTTTGAAAATTTTGGAAATAACTGTCCAAAAGAATGTGCAAGCTGAACTTTAACTTGTTGATATGATTGATGAATAAAGAAATGCAATCAACAGGACAACATTTAGTTACATAGGCAATTTGAGAGCTCAA
The DNA here is from genome assembly GCA_010016065.2 of Carybdea cf. marsupialis auct. non (Linnaeus, 1758). Lineage (NCBI taxonomy): Eukaryota > Metazoa > Cnidaria > Cubozoa > Carybdeida > Carybdeidae > Carybdea > Carybdea cf. marsupialis auct. non (Linnaeus, 1758). The sequence goes on from JAAAKL020000624.1 coordinate 2,887, forward strand.
TGTATGTACCAAATGTCACCACCACCAACAGACTAAGTTTTCTTTTTCCATTGTAAAGCTTCCTCAATGCTACAGCACTGAGTAGTTTTCAGCGAAAAGAAACCAACACAATCCCAAGACTACCTGTATGGTGGCATCTAAGCATTACCTTCCCTTTGTATACTATCATTGATCTTTGTCTTTTAAACTGAAAACAATTTAGTTGGCCTAGTTTACTAAAGTTTTATACAAAAACAGATTAAATATGGAAATCTAATTAAATAATGTATGCAAAGTGGTCACGACAATAACACGCTTAAATGATACGTGGGTTAAGATGACTAGAAAGTGAAACAAGACAAGATTTGCAATATCTCGACATTATTCAATCGAATTTGTATCTTGTATTTGTTGCTCTTGATTACTCCCTACATATTATAGCGCTAGCGCCCCTTTACTTCGTTATCAATCTAACAAAACGAATATATAAATACCGGTAGTGACCTAGCATTGTTTTTCCTGTACAATCATGCTTCACTCGTACAAGCTTTTACTGTAGGTCTTAAATCGGTTCCTGACGTTTGTATTGCTTTCGTACGCGGTTCAACATCATACTCTTCCCATAGTCTCTGAAACTCTCTTCGGAATGGAGTAACAAGTTTCGCATTGTTTGAAATTATAACATTTTCCTTGTTTCCAACAAGTGCTTGTCTTGTCCAGTTGAATGATCCTGAAAGAAGAACTCTCGAGTCTACGATAGCAAACTTGTGATGCATCAGAAAGGATGTTCTATCATTACGAACTTGTATACCTTCCCTACGAAATTTGTCGATCTGTGAGCAATGTAATTCGATTTGTTCATTGTCAGTTATGACCCGAACAACAACACCGTCCTTGTGTTTCTTTACTATAGCATCGGCGAGTTCGGAACACGACACCGTAAAAACACAAACGTCTAAGCTTACTTTCGCAGAAGATAAATACCTTATAAGTTTGTCAAGGGCACATTCCTCTGTTGACGATACTTCGCGGGTTCGTTGGCAAGATGCACTACAATGGATGGATCCTTGCTTCCTGGTTGTTAGTGGATCTGGAAAGAATATAACTTCATTGACGCTGTCAGATTCTATGTAATGCCTTAAGTAGTTGACAAGTGACCGAAAGCTAGCAGTTATTGTTGCTTCAGCTGTAAATACTACTACATTTGATACAAACCCATAGTGCAAGGTGGTAGCACATGTATTGAGGAACCAAGCCATCCGCGCCATGTTTGTTGTGATGGTGACACTTTTCGTGACGCGGACATGGGGTTATCGTTTACCTCCTTTCGAACCATAGTTTCGAACGTCCACTGATCATGTGACTCATATCCACAGGGAATCGGTGGGAGCATATTTCGTCCCTTCCAACGTTTATGGCTTTCGCTAAAAAAGCAATAAAAATTTGCTTCTGTCAACATCCACGTACTGACGACCGCAGCCTTATATGGACCTTGCAACTAAATGCATCTAATGGAAAGCAAGAGTTCACATGCGAAAAATGACAATGTATGCAGTGGTATGACCTTAACATTTATCCTATCAAATGCCCAAACAAATAGCTACTCATACGATACATCAAACGATTTGAATCTAAAGGGATAGAATGAATCTTAATAAGAACATGCTAAATACATAACATACTAAATCACTACAACATTAGCTGTATATCCTTAATCAACAATTTTATAATACAGCAATGAATTGAAATGGAAAACATGTACCTCTTGCGTCCTCGTTATCTTTGCCATACTAGTAACCAGACGACTATACTTATTTTCTGACACGATTCGACCTATTTATATAAACAACTATATTACCTGACCCACGTGCTTAGTAAAATAGTTTGCATATTGATCCTGATGACCAGGACGTGGTCCGGGAAATATTTAGTAGACTAATCAGGATACATTTGATTTTGTATAAAAAAATATTCCATACACATAATTATCACCTCGCTGTACGTGCCTAGGTACACTCGAAAACAACTACTGATTAATTATGGACTCTTCGTGACTGGGGGAGGTGATACAATGAAGCGTAGGGTTTCCATGGGGAGCAAGACCTGACCTGTCACTTTTTAAGTTGCAGAAGGGAGAATAAGATAGGCCAGTCATTTGGGGGAAGGCCCTCGTGCCCCTTACAGCTACATACAGCTTTGTCAGGTGCCTTGCAATAGTGGATGACCATCCTTAGCAATAAATATAACTCCGGTATCTATTCTTTGATAGACAAGATGTTAAATCAATATGTCTATGTCTACCTGGGTACTAGTTTTCCCCACGGATACCTGCGTAAATTTGCTTCTCACTTAATTTCATGTGTAAGCACAGGAGCAGGAGCGACGCATCTAAGTTATTTTCAAAATTTGCTGCAGCCATTGCTTGAATCAACAGTTTTGAGGTCCTGGTCCACTAAAAGTATTGAGGCCCCTATTCAATTTTTTCCACGTGGTACAATACAGGGGGTAACTGATCTCTTTCAGATTTGGAAGCCCCCCAATCTCATAGGTCACGGCGTAAGTGGACCACCTGCACCGTGGTTAAGCCGGCAGTGGGTGCTCAACTATCTTTAGCTATTAAGACCAGACAATTTGCATTTGGTTGGTACCATAGATGATAGGAAGACTATCATCTTTATCATGAGCAATGGTTATACCTCTCCCCTTTCCCGAACCTTCTTTTTAAATAACATTTACATCAATATCTTGGTAACATCTTTGAATATATACGAGAGAACGTAAAACAATTTAGCATAATTTAATCGATAAAGTACATAGAAAACAGAACATTAATTTCAAAAGCAAAATAATGATTGAATGCCTAAATCACGCATTCCATTTGCACTTCTCTTCACCATATAACGGGTGAAACACGAATCAAGAATTTGTTCTCTTTGGTCTGTATCTCAAGGGTAGCTTGAGCTCATGCATTTCTCATCCCACATTGATCATGCGATCATTTCTGGAAGATGGTATTCATAAAGGTGGATAAAGCTTCAACCCTCGCATTTAATGCTAAGTGTGTGTGAAGAGGCTTTGTTCTTTGATCGTCATGTGTCTTTGTATGTAAGTTATCATTCATTGGTTGTTGCCAGTCACGTGGTTCTATGCAAGACATGTGGCCCATGCTTGCTTGAGATGATTAGGAGTTGTTGAGAAAATGATTAGGAGTTGATTAGAAATTGAGCTGGAGTTGAAGATATTGAAAAGTTTGTAGTTGGATTTAGAAGTTGTTATTGAGTATAGTTTAAGGTTAATGAATGTTGAAGTTTATGTGTAGTTGTAAATGATACTATGGGAAGATATTGATGAAAGAAGCAAATTGTTTGCTATCAGCTTGAAGGGCTTCGTCACATGAGTCGAAGTCCAAAATTGGTAGAGTAGTAGAGGGTTGTGATCAGGTTGAAGCCATTTTCCTACAGCACGTCAAATTCAAATTGCGAATCTGCGGAGGACAGAGCAGTGTTTGTGGCTGCTCTTAAAGTTGGATGGAAAATATTCTTCTTAAGATCTTGATCACACTACAAAAACAAGCTGTAAGTTGTACATTTGACTTTTATAAAGTAGGTTGTCTTTGAAACGAGTATCAATGAACAGTAAATACTCAAGTTTCGGGGAAAGCAATCAGTTTCACTTTTCCTTTTCCTCTAAGAATGATGGGAAGTGATAATGGAGGAAAGTAATTATCTTGTGTATGCCATTCCATGCCAACCTCCTAAATTTTGAAGCATATAAAAAATATTAACTTAAATATGAACTTCGAGGGATCCTACTTTTCCAGGTAGACAATTTATGCCCCACTCCGAAAGAAAACGTTGCTCGTCTTTAATGAAAACCTTGAAAGAAATGCTACCAGTACCAAACAAGTGGCCAAACTATATTTTAACTCTCAGACACATCTGTAAACGAATCCTGAAAATTCGGATCAAGTCATCGAGCCTTAAAAATACGCGAGTGGTCTCGTCATTTTAAAGTGGACGAAAAGTTTTCCATCATCAAGCCGTTGAATGAGAGTTCGACCGAATATCAGGATAACGACGTTTCAAATCCAGATATTGTACGAAACGGCTAAGGGAAGACCTTTATTACCTTGAAAGTTAAACTTGCATGTTAAGAATTCACCATAAGTGCATTTAGAAGGCTTTGAATTTGTTATTCCTGTTTAGAAATCTGTAACGGCCTTATTACACGGAAGCTCTGCAGTGGGTGACCATTAACGTAGACGTGACAGTACTAGTAATACGAAAGTCGAAATAAACCATAATTTCTAGTAGAGAACGACAATTGTACACATTCATGTTTCGAATGTGATTGTTTGAGGTTGATCCTTCGTAATGGGGGATCTTTTTCTATAGACAAGATTATCGAATCAGAATGCAGAATAGTATGGAGGAGAACTTCGATAATGGAGGCACCCATAAATCCTGGTACGGTTTTAGGGCAGATTTTAAACTACCACCTCTCAGATGGTTTATGTTTGAGCCTCGAAGATTTTAGAAGGTCCAATGCTGTGTTGCTGACCAGCTTCACTTCGAATGTCGAAGCCCAACTAATGCCTGACGCTGTATTTCCGGTGCGATATTTGTGAAGAAGTTTTAACTCTACCATAGATACAAGAGCTTGTCGTGAAAACTCAAAAATGCTTATCTATGGCAGAAGCACAGTCGTACCTACTAGTGTGACCACAGGGGGATTTGGAGACATATCCCCCAAATTCTACGATAAGTCAATCTCGTAATTTGTTCAGGTCTGACATCAAGATTGTAGATTGTCTTAAAGATGAGTTTCCATTAGTTTGAAGTCATGAATCTTTTAATCATTACTTACCTTGGATTGGCAATGAATATGAGAAATATAACCATGTCGTTGTTTAGATTCCTGCTTGTTTAGAGAAAAAGAGCAATAATTGTGGAGTCTTTTACAAGATTTAATCGTTTCTAAACAAGATGTGGTGTCCTGTTAAACTTTTGCCCTGTTAGCGTGCAATGTCCAATATTCTTGTTAAGAAAAATTTAGTGGCAAGTCTTGACCCCGAAGGTTTGCTTCTTAGCCAAGTTGAAAATACACCCGTTCTACTTTACAATAACGACTCATGACTGATACACTCGGAAAACGCATATAGAACTATCTGCTCACATGATTGTGTAGCAATAGCAGGCGAATTTCATTCTAGAGATTTTACAGCGCATTTGTTCTTTTTTGTTCACAGCCCTCTATGAAGCTGCGTAAGTAATGCTAAATATTCTGACGTTTGTCGACTCAGTTGTTGCTATTGATGTTAGATATTTGTCATGTCTTGAGTCGTAGTCTTTTTCCGGAGCTACGTTTCGAGAGGTGCTTCTCCCATCTTCAGGCTGTTGGACTTTAGATTATTTGCTGATTTACGTTGTTCGATTGCGGACTCCCGAGGAAGTAGGTGCGTAAGTAGTTTATTGCTACCTTACAGCAACGTAGGAGAAGGTCGATGTGTCTGGAAACGATATTTTAGTGGCATTCGTAACTGAAACAAGTATCAGTATTTGGACTTAACACAAACTATAAAAGCCAAACTTTCCTAAATTAATTTTTCTGATTGCATTTCACAAGTCGAATCCAGGTGGAGAATTATTTGAGAAAGCAGAGACTATGGTAGTAGCTTCTATTCTGCGTAAAACCACGAGCGGAAGTATGTATATCTTGCATTTTATTTAATGAAGTAGATAATATTGTCTTATTTTGCTACTCTGAAAATCTCATAACCGGTTACAATGAACAGTTCTTCATAACTATTTACGTTCCTTTACTGTTTCTTCATCCTTTAATCGAACAGATAGTGTAGGCAACCAGTCGTCAGTACTGTTGAGTGTGAAAATTAAATCAACTTGTGGTCTGATCAGAAACATAAGCTGCTTACTTGAAAAAAAGCTTGTGATGATTTTTATACTAGCAACCTTAAGATTCTGGATTTGTTAATAGATGACCAACTTCAATTTTATCTGTCCACTCGTTTTTCCATTGTCAGCCCCTAGGATAGTCACCCAATCTAATACCTCCATACCTGGACTCAAACCTACATAATACAATCTCTCAAACCCTCATCGATAGAAGAATTCTTACTGCTAAAAACGGTTACGTTCTATTCAAATACCATTTAGCACTTTAGTGTTAAGAACCCAAACAGAAGTGTAAACACACTTATCTTCAACTTTCCAGCTTCAAAGAGTTTCCAGCTTTCCAAAGATTTTCTCTTCGTTATATTAGTTTGTACAAACTAGCTCTCATTTCTACATAGAAGTTAATGTTTCCAGGTAGAAGAGACTCCACACTCATGGTTTTATTTCCATCTTCGATGATGTTAGGGCATCTTTGATGTCAAAAATTTTGAGAGGTACTGTGTAACAGAGATGTAAAGAGTAGGATTAGATAGACATTTAAAAGAGGCAATCATAGTAAAGTCGGTGAAATATTTATAGCAACTATGTTGTATGAAGGTATCCAAACAGAAATACATTGATATAACGATGATGCTTGATCATAATACACAACACCTGCAGTTGACATAATAATGCCGCACTGTAACTCTTATTTACACTCCGATCGCAATACATCTTTTCCTTTGAAAAGGATACTTCAACTGAAGTATCTATTCAAAATTACCTATACCTTAGCATCTTTTTGAAGTAATCAAAGATATGAGAGGAAAGCTAATTTTATAAGATAAAAGTTTGCTGAAAATGTTACAGGAAGCCACGTATTGACAAGGTGACTGCTCATAGAAGTGTAGTCGCTGTATTGATGATGTACCTTAAATAGACCACTCGTTTACTTTTTATCCGTGTAAAGTTGTGTCTGTGTAAAGTTGTGTCCCATAAGCTAATGATAGTTGAAAAAACCAAGATGTGACATGTTCTATAGCAGTTTCAAGAACTTTCAAGAGACCGTAAATATCTCACTGTCTCAAAAAACCATTAACAGGTACCATAATTAGTAAGCCCGCAATTTTCCCAGAAATTTATATGGTATGGATATTTTCTGGATCACCGTTCAGTTCTTGTTAAATGATTCTGTGAAAAGAGTGCATTTCAGGCACAGTTTTTTCACAATCTCCCTCGCTTTTACGAATTCTCTACTATAACGTACATATTACAAAATCTCATTATATAATCAGTTGATTGAGCTGTTCATCTTTTGATGCGGTTTACTTTTTGAATGCACATCATTTAGACTAACGTAACCATAGGCGTATAAGAAGGTAGGGTACAAATAGCATTATGCTCGTAATTTTTAAAAGAAAAAATAGGGGCAAAACTATTGCCTATTTTCGGAGGAAAATGGGCGATAAATGTCTAAAGAAATCGGAATTCAGTTTTTTTATTAAGTAAGAATCTAATTTGACACTTGTAAATTTAGTTTTACCAGAATACTTCCCACCTAGCGATCGGGCTGAAAAAGTTGTGCCCCCTGAACTGAAATGGTCTGGTAATATGATGAACGCAATTCATCAATAGCTGGTTCCTTTAAGTTGTTGAGCAAATAGAACCGTGAAGGCAATGCCTCTCTGATAATATTGTCCAGAGCGAAAAAAGTTGTGCAAAGAAGGAACACAATTAGTTTACAACTTACAGTTTGTCTATACTTTTTATCAATAATGCTTTTACAGTTCGTAGTCTCACGTTGAGGTGATTTTGGCTCGATTTCTTAAGCATCAACACTCTGCAAGAACAACCAGAATTGTCATCAAGGTTGTGTAAGTACCACACAGCTGTCTCCCCCTGTCTAATCTCTTATATCTCAAACTTTTTTATTAATTTCAATCCATCATAATGGAAGAGAAAACCGCCATTGATTATAATCTTTTTCTTCCAAGCCCCAAACCTTGTTTCGGTTTGTTTGATAGGAGACTGGATTAAGATACAAACAAATTGTTTGTGGTACAAAATCCAGGTATAGATATCAGAAGACAACCCTATTTGTTAACAAAGCGGTCGACGTCCAAAGCAACTTCTTTGTTGCGGCAAAAACTCAGATTTCGTTAATTTAATGTGAACAGTCTCTAGAACTCTGAGGTGAAGTTCAGAGCGAGGCTGTTCTGTTAACCAATAGGATTATGTCTTAACACCTCTTCTATCGTCCTTTGTAACTTTAATGACATCTTGGTTCTGACGAGTGCCATTCGAACCAAAGATTTCACAATCTCAAGTAATGAGTTGCCTTTTGAGATCAGTACTTGGATGTAGATATATTCTATGAAGCCAATTTCACCACACCATATACCTATTATCAAAGTAGAGTGCTGCCTAATGGAATGAAGTCAGACGGAACGAAGTAAGCTATAACAACGAGCTCCAAGGCAGAGTTTTTAGAGAAATAATAGCTTTTGTGGCAAGAATTCATGCTATACTTCTTAAGTATCTGGACAAGCAGCAGGGGAGTTAATACTGTATTGTATACAGAAGCCCTAAGATTTTCTTTTGGAAACAAAATCGAAGAACCGTGTACCGCAAGGAAAATGAAACCACCTAATGGACCTACTTGAACAGCCCCTCTTGTCAGACAAGCTCTTCAACAATAATAGAAATAAATAGTAAGAGCTGGGATAATTAAGCAGTAATGGTCTCCTGCATAATTAGTCGAATGACACTCATAGATGTCCCCTTATGCTTCTTCGTCAATGAGCCCCCCTAAAGCTTTATTTTTATTAGTCCCTTGAATAGACATAATGGTTTTACAATGATCCCCTTCAACGTAATATGATGATCTGATGATCTCTAAAAAAGACTGGATCGAGCTTCCTATTGTGTCCAACAGTGAAAATGTGTGGTCACGAATAAATTAAAATAGCGCGGGAAGGTCCACAATTTTTAGGTAAAATTGTTTACAAGCTTTGTTTGATAGGAATTTTTAACAAGTTCCTTGTCAGAATGGCATACATGGAGGCCAAAATTGTAGCCCTGCTAGGGCTGCAGGGCGATTTATTGGCAATCTGATATTTAAGAAGGTGGCCATTTTATATGCCAAAATGGCTGCCACAAAAAAAAAAAATTGTAAACATTTATTGCTGTATATAGTATGGCATAACGTTTCTACAATGTATACATTTCCTAATCTCCAAGAAACGCCCCGAACATACATTAAAAAGTTGACTAGGAATAGAGTGGCGACCAACGACTGGCCTCGCTTTGAAACGGAAGATGCTCCATCAGTGTTTTTTAGAGATCAGAGAATATGACAAATACGGTTCAGATATGGAGTCGAGACACTAACCAAAGGTTATCGATCGGAGGTCCAAAGAGACACAATAACTAGACCCATGAATTGATTTCAAGATCTTGTTTTTAAAATGTCACTAACCAATAAATAAATTAGAGTACAAATACATGCATATGTTTCCATTAGAAACTCCGGGTGAAAATCTAATTTGACGTAGAAATATCAGATCCATGGATTGACAAATATATTGGTGATAGAATAAATACATCTTGTAAGATAGACGTTTGTGGACAACAGAAACGCCAGGTGGAAAACGCAATCTTAATATAAATGTAATTGTACATGTAATTGTCTTGAACACAAACATAAGTTGGAAACAGGAAAAAACAAAATACTCGATGTATATAAACGCTGACGTTTTGTTGTATCTCACACAGCATTCTCAAAGGCAATTAATGGAGTATGACAATTGTTGCTCTTCTGTAGTGAAAAAAACTTACAGAGACCTGTTTATGAACATACAATGAGAGGGGAGGTTACAACGAACACAGGAGGTAGTGTTAAGTGTAGGATTCCTGTTCCAGGGACGGGGGAACAGGGAGCAGCAGGGGCCATGGCCCCCCAATACTTTCCATATCTCTTCTGTTCTCGTGACCACTTTTTAGCTTTATCAACATTAAAATTGATTGCGACAGACATTGTGTCACATTCAAAGCAAAATATGTATACTGAGACACAGGACAGATTTTGCTTCTGCATAATGTGGAACGTGAAAAAGTAAATTTGAACCCAGCCTACTTGGCCCACCCAATCTGCTTTACCTTCCCCCGTCCCTGGTTTCGTGTTTCTGTAAGTAAAAGCAGATAACAGCAAGACCCAGTCCTTAGAAGTTTGAAGTCGTTAGATGACATAGGGTGATTTGTAGAGATGACATAGTGTCTTATGTTGGAGAAAGGTGGGCTAGAGAGTGCATTACCTGTCAAGGTCGAGACGCCAAAGAATAGGTTTAAAGGATGAAGGACAGTTGTTGATCCAGCTCGTTTGATTATGAGAAAGGAACGACAGTTTTAAAATGACAGCTTTTGCTAGGGTGTCCTATTTAACAAGTCTGACTTCTGGGTGCTGACTTCTTTACATAAGAGTTCCAACACAATCTGTCCAAGTTCTATGTACGACTCGGCACCTATGAGTGCAAAACTCTCAAGTTATCGGATGATTTGCATGGATATCACTTCCATTCCAGGCATGTGGGACGTTTCTGTAACTTATCCAGGAAATTCTTAGGAGTGTAGCGCAAGAACGGCTATACACATAGCAAGAAAGTAATTTATTCACCAGTCCAGAATGGATAGGGGTCTACCTTATGATGAGAGTAAGACCGATTCATGTTTCCATATTTTCATATGTCACTCTCCTCTAGAGTAGGCGGGGGGGGGGGGGGGGGCAAAAAAAACAAAGCGCACTTCTATCACTTACAGAACACTTTACTACGTGTTGGATTCAAAGGACACTTTTTGCTTATTGCAAAATTTTGAGGCCACGTGCTTAAGGTCCCCCGGGTTCCTAAGTCCCTACTCATAAGACGGTTCTCATGCAATTTGCACACAATAGATATATGTACATTGCAACGTTCAGATACACATTGAATACGCTCATATGACACATCCGGGAAGTCTGGCGAAGCACTGTTTACCCATTTCTGACCTGTGGCAGACCTCTAAGGCTGCAAACCCGCTAATAGCCTGCCCCTGGTCCACGAGAGTGTCCGTGCAAAGTTTTATAGTGACAGGCAAAGCGGTGTGGTTGCCTATTCAACTTACACACACACACTCACACATTCTCGTTTATTATATCAGATAAGCTAATTTCCATATTGCGGGTGTAAACTCTTTGAGGAGACTTTTCTTATGAAGAAGGTTGAGAAAACCAATTTTCTTCACCATCTGTTCATATTTACACCTGGTTCGTCTGTTCATCATACTTAAAAACAAAATTTGAAGAGCTCACCTTGAATCATATGGGTCCTGTTGCGTTATTCGACATCCATTTACCTTCATACCCACTGCTTCAACAGTATAACCATAAATTTATTTGTTGGTTGCAGAAAAGAAAGTCGCCTTCATTCAGTTGATGGAACAACAAATTATGACCGCGTGTTGCCTAGGTTCAAATCATGAAGGTCGTCTATTCCATTTTTTTACGCAATTTCAGAAAATTAAACATAAACAGACTATAGTGTGATCTCTGAAGGACTGGTGGGATAACGACGATTAAGGGGAAAATACATACTTCAGTAATTAAATATCGGATTAAATTTTAAAGAGTAAGCACCCTGTGTAGAAAATATGCTAATCTTTATTAAATGCACTCATTTTTTATTCATATGAAAATATTTGCCCAAGGGGGGCCTACTCGCCATAGGTGATTTTCAGTAGGGTCCTGCATGGATGATAGATTTGACTCTCCATGATTAACAGGGTTTGCTCTCAAGTGGATTCAAAATGTCTCCATTGAAAAAGGAGTGTATTATGATAGAGCCAATTTTTATGACAGAGTTGGTAAGTAATATCTAAGAAGTGACAACATGACCTCAAACATTGCTAATGCTAATGACTATGCTGCACGATGTGATTGTGCCAGTCCTGACATTTAAGCTACTTTTTGACTCCTCTAGGAAAGAGCAATCTATTCCACCTCAGTGTGCACTAATATAGAACCAGCTTTAATCACTCGTTGACTATTATAAGCTGTTTATAAGGCAGTAGTAACAGTTTAGAACAACTGTTTCTATAATAATTTCTGGAACTTTCTGCGTGACCAGTGTTGAGAATTCCATTAAAGACAGGCGATAACCAACTTGCGTTACTCTCTTCAGTACTGGTTCGACTTTAAGACTGAAGCTCCTGAGCGCATATCATGATTTTAAGGCTTGTTAATGTTGTTAGTAGTACATAAGTTTATTTTAAGGGGAAACAGTTTTCCTCAGTGTTGCTCCACAAAAACTTAAGTTCACCGAAAAATTACTTCCAGTTTCAAACTTACGATATAAAGCAAAATTATCAGACAGATGTTTTACATCTAATGCAAATGACCCGTCAACTATAGATTGATATTGAAGATGAAGCTACCGTCAGTAGCAGTTTGAAAAGTCCATAGTATTAGATTTACCATCAAAATTAAAAATATACTAATGCATAGGCTATGGTGTTTATAAAAGCAAAGGCTATCTAAAGCTGACGCTATAGAGCAGTGGTTCTGAGGGAAAGTGATGAAGTCATAAATCAAGAGTTTTTAGAAATGGTATGATTTGACTCCAGATATCGGAGGGCAACCCTTGAATACGCAGTTTCTCAAGATACTAGACTTGTAGTGTATATAGTGTTTAAACTAGAAGCATTTTAATTTCAAAAATCTCTAATATCACTCGGACCCTTACGTTAGGAACCAGCATCAAATTATAAGGTTTTTTTAGAGAGATTTAAAACTTAGAGACCTGATATCTCGTTGTTAGGACAGGGCGACAAATTTGACCATTGATGTTATTACTGATACGGCAATACGAAAATTGAGTCAATTGAATTCAAACATTTTCAAAACCATGACGTTACATTTTCTCTTTGCATTTGAGGAGAGGGTGGAGGGGAGAGAATACGATAAAAACGTTGGCGTGGAGAGGCAAATTGCTTTGGGGGAGGAATCGTTACTAGAATGGACGAGGAATAGAAGTTTAGAACTGCTGGGGCAGATTGTTGCTACATTTTCAAAAAGTGACACTAATGAAAGGAACCACTGTTGACTAATAACGTTTTTTCCACTTTTGCCTTAAGAAACTTGAAATTGCCTGGTACCTATATGAAATAACTTAAACACTTAATTAATTTAAGAGAAAAACTAGTTCGAACAAAAATTTACTCTACGAAAATGCGAGAGCACATTATTGGTAGGTGATTTCAACCAATTTTAACCTTCATGTCTGCAACGATTATGATTTTTTGAGTAACAAATTTTTACTTGTTTTAGCCTTCAGGTGTCCTGCTGCATAGGATTATAAAACTTTGTGGTCTTTCTTCTTATAAGCTTTTAATAATCGCTGTAACATATTAGCAATTCTTTGTCCAAGCGTTTCTATCTTGGCATTTCCCTTGCTTTTTTATTTTGTACTAAAACCTTTGACTTATCGTAGATATCGATAATGTCTGATCAAGAGGAGTCCAAAATTTGTATTTATTTGAAGCTTCTGTGTTAATAAAATAAAATGTGATATGTACGACATGGAGAAGATTTGATGAAATTAAAGAGTAGCAGCAAGAGCCAAATTTACATTGAACTCAATAAGTTTGTTTCCTTTTGCGGAGAAGTATTCGTTTTGACAGCTGAAATGGCTACTACAACGTTGACCGAAAAGCGTTGAGAAAAAGCCATACCTCCAGCAATGCCCCTCTCATAATTTGAAAACATCGATTTGGGAGAGCACCATAGCAGATCCCCCTAATACCACGGGGAAAGGGGCAGATGCCAAGTAATGGCATCAATGAAAGCGCATGTTATGTGGCTATGTTCTTGCAAGATTTTCTCCGCTTTGGTCACATTTCCGTAAAATCCTTTTAAGGGTTCTGTCTAAGATTGTAGATTTATAGTTTGTGGGTCACTGGCCAGGAATCATTTAGATATACGACAGTGTATATATATGTATGCATACATGTATGTATGTATGTATGTATGTATGTATGTATGCATGTGTGCATGCATGTTTGTATGTATTTGCCATGAAAATAAAAAAAGTAACGAATGTACATTAAAATAACATTGACTAAGCTAAACAGTTACACTAATATGCCCAAAGATAAAACCTTTTTAAATATAAAACACCTCCAATTAAGAATGGCAGGGATAACATTAAAAGGTCTCATCAGCCTTGTTTCCATGATGGTCCCCTTACAGTTGTGTTAGTTAATGAAAAGAATTTCAAAATGGAATTTGGAAACACCAATCACCCACCCTGTGCCACTCTTATATCGGCCATTGACCACTAACAACCTAATAGAACACATAAATGTTATTTTCTTCACTCCGGATATTTTTAAAGAAACTCTCTTTTAGTTTATGTTTAAACATGTTTGCTTTCTTCGTGGACTTTAGCTCAATTGGTAAGCTATCCCATATTTTTTCTTCGCAGTGGAAGGTGTAATTTATAATTAGACTTTTGGGTTATTCGGTTTTGAGTTACTGGAATTAAAAGTATTTGGTTTATTTTGGAGGGAAAAATTTAAAAAGGTGAAAACTTGTATTTTTTGCCAGAAACTGATCGACTCTGAGTTTGTTGGCAGCCAATTTATGTATTGGACCTGATTGATTCTCATATGTGCTCTGTTTGCTATTTTTAAGCAATAACGAATACATTTATTTTGGATTGGCTGGATTTTACTCAAGAGCCTTTTGTTCAACAAGGCATACCATGCAGTGTATTCTTTGTCGAAATGAGGTTGAGCGAGGGCATGTAATAGTAATATACGGAGATATATTCAAAAATGCTTGTTTTCTATATAGTGATTTTAGCTTTCCATTGATTTTACGAAGTATTTTAGCTGCCATTGCCTCGTAAGTGAGTGTCTCATCCAAATAGAATCGAAGATACGTAACCTTCGAATGTTGTTTAATCTTAGTATTGTCCCTTGTAATATCAAGAGCTTTGAGGACACTATAACCTTTTCTCTTGAAGAGAATACATTTTGTTTTGTCGTTCCCAAGGTGAATGCTTAGTTCGTTTTCCAGAAATCAATCATAAAGGAAGCTCAAGTTGCTATTCAACTTATCTTTTCTATTTGTCGACCATATCATGAATTGTCTGCGTATAAAAGCAGATTACAATCAACTAAACACTAGACAAGAAATCAGGATAATCAGAAAAGTAGCACTAAATTGTATAAAGCATTGTTGGTGACATATATTTCGACCAGTCAAGGCAGTCCTCCTCAGAGTACAAAGTTTTTCAACTTTGTGTCAAGGTCTTTTCAACTGTCATTACACAGACCTTGTCACGTGATAAAAATTTAAACATTGTTGTCATTGAAAGTAAAGAGAACGTGCGGGATTTTGTGCGTTTACATGTGATAAAGGGATGCCCTTGTGCAAGTTAATGACAGAGTGGAGGAATCATTCAAGAGATGAATCAACTACCCTAGCCATATCGTTTACATACAAAGGAAAACGAGTTGTCCGAGAATTTATCCCCGTGGGACTCTCAATGACAGATTACCAGGGTCTGAGTATTACTTCCCAACATTGACTACATACGTTGACCATACCTGTTAGCTGTCCGGCCTCAAAGCAATGCAGAATTTTATTGCCAAGGTAAGATAAAGTAAGATTTGTAGAGTGCATTGCTCGAAAACCAAACTGGTATATATACAATATATAGCTGCCGTCTAAAAGCTTTGTTGCTTGACCATGATTTTTTTTTTAATATTTGATAGCTATGATAGAAGAGAGATTGATCGATAGTTTTTGGTACCCTGCTTGCACCCATTTTTGTAGATAGGTTTTACTTTTGCTTGTTTGTAATTGTTAGGGAATTCAGAAAGTAAAATTGATAAGTTGCGTGCTAAAACAGACACGCCATCTCTAAAAACCTCCTTGCTACGTTATCTAAATCTGTTGCATTGGATGGATTTATTTCTTCGAGGAGTTTTTAAACGTTTCATTAACTGTGGATATCTACAAAGAGACTTTTTTGCGGACTTAAAGCGACATGTTCGTAGTATTCCTTTACACCTTCTATATAATGTTGGTTTTTCTTTAGCTTATTTGATAACTCTTATTTGAAATTGCCAAGAGGAGTCTTTGAAAGTATCTACATTAGTTTTTGGCGTACGTACAAGGTCAATTTTGAAACTCCTGAAGGAAATTGCTAGAAGAAAGCTAACGGCGAGTTCTGAAGAAGATTGAAGATACCTTTTTGTCTGCAGTTAAGGAAGCAGTCGCAGTTCTCACGAACCAAATGACCAGCTGACTGTTTGTCTATTTGTCATGACATTGAATATATGAGTTTTCGTGATACGTTGATTGACCCCTAACAAAGCTTTAACCATCAAATTGTATGAAAGACTCCCTTTCGAAATATTAACTCTGCCACAGCACAAATTTTAGGAACATCTTATAACGATTTTATATTAATCCAAGGATTTTTGCGAGATTTACCCTAAAAAAGCTCAATTTTGTAAAACTACACTACAGGAATCTGAACTATACTGTTAGTGAGCGTTAGTGAAAGGATGATGATGGAGTTCAAAGGGCCATGAGAAGTAAAAGGCTCATAGGGAAAATCATGGCTGTGGGTCACAAATTGTTACTTTTCTACACGATCAAATAAATCCCAAAAATGTCTATTTACATCGTAGGTTACATATTATTGTCTTTCGTCTATTTATCATAACTTTCCGTCACAACATGACGTAAGAAAACAACTTACGTGTCCGAATTTTCAAACTCATTTGTTTGTTGATTCAATGGAAGTGGCGAAGTCATAATTGAAAAAATAAGGCGAACAAATTGAATATGGTAGCAAATATTAGTCCTAGTTTCCTTAATATGAAAGATCTCTTACACTGATTAACTCAAGTTTAAATAATTTTTTTTAGTACCGAGGAACTTGAAGCAGCTGAACAAGTGTCCAATTATTTCTGTGTGCTTCTCTTCTAACGGCATTAACAGTTCTATTAAAACTGTAACGCACTCCAGCCGCAGTATGCTGAACAGCTTTAACTGCCAAGATTTGGGGAGCATTGCCTTCCCGGCGAGCTCCATGAGCCTTGTCACTTAAATTGGTAGATCTCATTGCTGCTTCTCACGGTCTTCATTACGTGCTCTTCAACACTGATTCGAACCTTTGCTATGCTTTTAAAATGAATGACGTAAGAGCTATAGGACAACTATGGCTGTGAAACAGACAAAATATGCTATTATGCCAATGAGTGGCGACCGAAGCCAGTTGTTGTCGATGACACACTCGTGTTTGCTAAAGTTTAACATATCTAGGGCACGTATTTTACAATGTAAACTTCTATTTACAATAAGTGTATACGGACACGTGGATAGTTGTCTGTAACATTAAAGTGAACTGTCCAATTATGTACCATGTGGCGCAAGCCCATACTGGGAACTTAGTTGATATACATATGAAGTGCTGAGTGATTTCAAAGACTTCCCTACATAAAATAAAAGTGAGCAAAATTCGGCAATGGAAAAAAATGGGAGATTCGAGACTTTTTATTACAAAATATATACTTTTTATGGTAAAATTAGAACGCCTCTTCTTCTAATTCTATCTTGTAAGTTAAGTACTAGTCCTATTGTGATTACGTCTTTAATGATGTATATCACAAGTGTAATTTTATCATCCGTGGATCATTGCTAGATCATCGTTTGACTTTAATTTTTCATATTAAGTTACTTTTGCTGCCCCGACATGTGCAATCCAGTCCTATGCCAACACGAGCAGCTGATCAAAGTGCTATTTATTATTGTGAGCAGGTTTTATCAAGACATTCTAGATGCCCGTAGAAAGTCGGCTAGAAACTTGGATAATATTGGAAAAAGGGACGAGAGAGAGAGAGAGAGAGAAAGAGGTCTAAAAATTAACCCTTGTTTTTGCGCTCCACTTTGAGTAGTCCCTAATAGTATCGATTGAAATAAGCGTGACGGTCTTCCAATTCTTGTAGTCTGCTAAGGCAAAGGTGCAGAGCTTAGGGCATTTGTTGTGGTAAAGAATCACCTGTCCTGAGTGACGCCATGGTGAGGTAGGGTGAGCAGCTCCTTTCATCGCGGATGTTTCAGACCAACCTTTCCACTGATAAGCAACTGGGGTTGAGAGGTTTGTGGGTCTATCATTCACATCATGGCTTTATCCTGACATATTTTAAAACACATGTAGTGCAACAATTAAGACGAAGTTGGAGAATAAAAAGGTGGTTGGTCATCCTAACCCCTTATTGGTTTAGTGGGGGTAACGAGTGGAATTGATGGGATTATGTTATGATAAATCTATGAAACGTTATGATTAGTTTATAATGGTATGCATTTTGAAATCCCATTGCTTCTATTGATAAAAAAATGGAAGAACATAAATAACGGACAAGGAAAGGAAAAGGACAATGACAATGATCAAATATTAATGTTATGGCAAGATGTTAATTACTTCAAAAGGCAGGAAGATTTATCAGGGGGAAATATGTCAAAAGAAAGAAGGAATTTCTACAACGCAGACTGCAAAGTCATGAGACGAAGAGGGAGACTGCCCCGGACCTAAACCATAGTGGGTGTAAGACGTCTGTTGAACCACGGAAGAAGAAGATCAAGTAGCTGAAGGCTTGTAGCATGAAAGAGTATCGAGATTTTAATAAAGAAGTCAATGCAATCGTTCAAATCATATTATAACAAATTTCAAAGGAGATTTACAACGGGTAAATTTAGGACGGGCTGGCTAAGGCTAGAAAAGGGAATTGCAGCTGGATGCACCATTTCTGTAGTGCTGTTTATTCTGGTAATGGAGATGATGTTGAAGTCAACAGAAATTGATGGCACCAGTACTAAAAGTATTCATGGATGATATTACGGTTGTTGCAAGGAAGTATAGAGGATATATAAAGAGTGCTAGAAAAGCCTCATTAATTGATAACATGAATTAGGGTTAAATTTAAGGGAAAGAAGTCGAGGACATGCACAATTTGTCAAAGGAAATGTAAAAGAAATACGCTACAGCATTGCAGCTGATCAATTTCCGACCGTTAGAGAATAACCGGTCTGAAGTCTTGGCAGATGTTACGAAGATGGATTGAGTAATAGACATAAAGGAATTGACATATTCAAACAGGCAGAGGACGGTTTAGAGGCGTTTAATAAAACCAGGCTGAGTGGAAAATTTAAAGGATGGTGCCTGCAATATGGTTTGCATCCATGTCTTCTGTGGCAGTTAATGATATAGGAGGTAATAGCATCCAGATTTGAAAGAATGGAACAGTGATGTAGTGTGTATATCCAGGAATGGTTGAAACTGCCAAAAAATTTTAACGATAAAGCAATAAATGGCAAGAAGCAACTGCTAACACTGCCTATCCCATCAAAAGTATAAAGCAGGACAAGTTCGAACAGTCATTATATTACGGTACTCCAAGAATGGTAAGATACAAGATAACCCTCTAGAGGTTTGAACATATCGAAAATGAAAAGCTCAGGATGAGGCTGATGAAGCAGTCAACAGATTTAATCACCAGGATGTAATCGTATCGACTCAAACAGGAAGAAGTGGGGTTGATGCAAGAGATTATAAACCATTTACTGTAAGCCATTTAAAGGAGAAACGAGATGCTGTTGTCAAAGGAAGTAAGACGGGTTGAGCAGGATAATCGGTATTTACATCTTGTTAACTGCAGTCAATAAGAGCAGTGTCTTCGATTGGAAGAGAAGGTGATTGAAAGGAAAAGAAGGTGGTTGAACGGAAGAGAAGGTGGTTGAACGAAAAAGAAGATGATTAAACGGAAGAGAAGGTGGTTGAACGAAAAGGAAGATGATTAAACGGAAGAGGAGGTGATTAAATGGAAGTGAAGGTGATGGAACGGAAGACAAGGTGGTTGAACGAAAAAGAAGATGGGTGAACGGAGGGGAAGGTGGTTGAACGGAAGAGAAGGTGATTAATCGGAGGAGAAGGTGATGGAACGGAAGGTGGTTGAACTTAATAGAAGGTGGTTGAACGGAAGAGAAGGTGGTTGAACGAAAAAGAAGGTGTTTGAACGGAAGAGAAGCTGATTAAACTTAATAGAAGGTGGTTGAAGGGAAGAGAAGTTGGTTGAACGTAAAAGAAGATGATTAAATGGAAGAGAAGGTGATTAAACGAAGGAGGAGGTGATGGAACGGAAGAGAAGGTTGTGAAGCGGAAGAGAAGACGGGTGAACGGAAGGGGAGGTGGTTGAACAGAAGAGAAGGTGGTTGAACGTAAAAGAAGGTGATTAAACGGAAGAGAAGGTGTTTGAACGGAAGAGAAGGTGGCTGCACTCTTAGTATGGAATTTAGAAAAGAAACAGATCACTTCGCTAGAGCTAAGGTTACTATTTGAAGAAACATATCAGACGCTGAGATGCGAAAAAAGAGATACGAGGAAGTGATTGATGCGTTTAAAGAGAAGGGATCAAAAACGGAATATTATAATCTTGCGGTAGGATGCCGCAGCTGTGTAGATAGGGGTGCGTTAAGATTATTAATAGAATGATTCTTAATGCAACTACATAAACTAAAGCAGATAATTAAAGAACTTCAACAAGAAGACGAGAAAGTATCACTGTTCATTTGGTTAAAAAGAGAGGATGGTCATTGGCTTGAAGCTTGAAGACATTACGGTGTACTATCAAAAATTGAAGCCACTTGTTAATATGTAGTACACCAATGAGCACCAGAGTAAGAAGCCTCCGCATTAAGGGGCCTCGCCACAGCACTATACAATAGAGGAGTACGGGTTGAAAAATCTTTATTATTTTATTATATTATTGTTCAGGATCCTTTATGGAGCTGCTGATGGTAGAACGTAACAAGTGTGTATACTTTTCTCCTCTTAACGGGCATCTATTACTTTTGGTTGCGGCTGAGAGCTACTGACTGATGTCCTTTCCTTTTGGGTTTGCAGTAGGAGTTCTCAGATTGGAATCCAAGAATTCTAACTAAGCAATGAGGTTTATAGTTTATGAGATGACCAACTATGATACTAGTGTTACTCAGTCAGTGAAGTCTTTCAAGGATCCATTGAATTGTCTCGCAGACGTTTGAATTCGTGTTACTGTAAACTCGATTATACAGACGCAGAACCTGCGAGTTAAGTAATGTTTGCAATTCGAGCGTTTCTCGAGCAACTTAATAGCCCCATACATGTCTTTACTTTTAGCCATGTCACTGGTCCTCTAGTGAACTAGTAAGCTCATTGCGTCTACCCATCAGCTAAATCAGCTCTCTACCGACTAGGCTAACTCGCCGTGTCTGCTACGTATATTTGAATACAATCTAGGACCTTGTGGTAACACCTTCTTGGAGCTGAAGATAGAGAAAGCAGCACATATTTTGCGATTTTTGTCGTTTCTTAATTAAAGTATGCATTACAAAGGTCGGACAAAACTATAGCATTGTAGTTTGATGAATCCATTTAGAAACTTCGTAGCATTTAATCCTTTGGACTCGGAAATATGAGAAGATTCCAGAAATTTTTTACTTCGTTGATTACGTATATAGTACCTCTGCTTTTCTACAGTCAATAACCAGTTTTATCCTTACGTTGACGGCTTTGATTTTCCACCTTCACTAAACTTGAGTTAGTGGCAATTTGGCTAAGGTAAATGAAAATAAGGACACCGTTCAATGTTACCTAGTCAATGCTTTATCAAGTGCTTGAACTGATTACAGGTAAGGCTACAGTGTAGCCAAACATATGTAGCTATTTTCAAATAAATGTACGTCCATGGTAGCTTATTTTCATTTCAAAAGAAGTATGACGTCTGATGACTGAAGTCAATGAAGCGACGAGGTCTTCAACCGGAAAGGCGCCAACTATTAACATGTGGAGGGACGGAGATTTGGAGGCCACTCCATTGTAAGGCCCGAGAATGCTCTTAGGACATCTGCCATTATCGATAAATAAATGCGGTGCTGACAATCGTCATATTTTCGCTTGAGGAATTTGAACAAACACCAACATTAAAATGCGGAATGTGTTCCTCTTAGTTTGCAGTAATGTTTGATCATGTGCTCTGTTTAGGTTCATAGAAAAATTAATCACGTCGCCGAGATATTTTGCGCTTCTCTTAACATTTTGCAATCGGATGCTGGCGAATTTGCAAAATTCATTCTGCCGGAAACTCTGGGGAAGTGTCCTTAGGCTTAAAAATAAGCCATCGGGTCCGACAAAAATCGGCTGGCATTGCAAATGCACCGCCTGATATTTGGTCCTTCCGCCGGCAAAATTGATCAAGCTTTATAGCTTTGCCAGGGGAAATACCGGCGCTCCGGCCTAAAAACTGCTCTGGCTACGGCTCTGCTTGTGTGTTGTACTACACGGGCATGCCCGCGATAGCATCAATCTAAAAAAGCCGACTGAGTAGGAAAATACCTAATTACTGCCCTGTGTTCCCCAGTTCACCCGCAGCAACGCCACTGGTCCGTTAATTAATTTATCATTCTACTTTTGATATGTGACTATTGATTTATATTTTGACTGTTCATTTCAAGCTACAATGAGACCACTTGATAGCTTGAAACTGTGCAGCCTCGTATGTCACCAACTGTAGACAATTTTGTCTCAAGGCCTTTAAGACAATAAATATCGCCCATCAATAATCCCATTATTAAAGAAATATAGTACAAGCAGCAACATGAATTGAGGGATAATACATCATGTATCCCTTCATTCTCATAACCCATCCATTTGTAGTTAAAGTACCTCTTTAACAAGCTTTGAAATTTTGATATCACATTTAAGGTAGCTTAAATAATATAATAGAGATTTGAAATCTTTTTCATCGGACAAACTTTTAGTATATTCATTTGCATCTTGCATAGTTCTAAGAGTTGCAGGTTAAGGATTTGTCACTGTTATTGATATATAGGCTAGGAAGAAATCTGTCCGTATATGGGTCAAAAAGTCATAAGTTTATATGTAGTATTTCTTACAACATTGGACAATAAACACTTATCAACGTTTGGAAAATACAATGTATGTTGTCACCCTTGTACTTTTTGCACCCTCGTAGGCAAATATTATCATCGATTGCAACGTTAAGTTGAAATGTTTAGGAGCTAGCTCCGATTTTGAAGAGCCAATAGGTAATTTTAAACAGATTAAACATACTATTCTTAGATGTCAGTAATTAAAGACATGCTAAAAATGTAAAAAAATTAAGAATTAAATAAAAATTAAAAATTAATTTAAAAATTAAGTTTAAATCCAGAAAGCATAATAATTTATCATGAAAAGAGTTCAAGCAAATTATTGTATCGCAGATGTTGGTTTTTTACGTGCAGGTTTTTGTTTGCAGAGGTATTGCCTAGTATTTGATATGATTACGACTATTCACGAATATCTAATCTATGAACAATCCCTAGTATCACCGTCTGCTACACACTTTCCCTCGGATATAAGTAACACAAAATGGACCAAGGAAAATTTTCTTTTGGGAAAATCCCAATTATAATTCACCAAATCTTTTCCCTTAGAAATGTGACAACTGTCATATGGAAATTCACTATAATACAAAGCTCCTCCTACAGCTTTTATCCCACCAAACTTCGTGGCGCTTGATGATACATCAGTACGTCAGAATTCACATACAGTTCATAGGTAAGCCACTGAATAAATTAATTCACTGGAATAGATACATGACATTTCACAATTTACGAGAAAACCCAGCATTCTTGATAATAGTATTTTTATTTGATTAGAGATTGAAATATGTCAAATTATTGTGCGAAACGTGCCACCTTTCTTCTAAACGGGTAGTTTTCGCCTGATCTTTCTTGACGTTTATCTTCGAGTATTCTGTTTAGTGAAATCAGCCATGACGCCAATTTGAGAAAGCGTGCTTGTTCCTGACTTCCCGTTTCCTTCTTCCTCATGCCTCTGCTGTGGACACCAACTAGACTGTTTGGAGCCCATGATGTTTGCGCCTCTCTTTGGTTTAGCAAATTTCTCAAGTCTTTGTCCTCCTGTAGAACGACAATACATTGCAACGGTTAGAAATGCTATTACGTCATGAGATTAGAATTAAAACTGGAAGGTAATAATGGCAGAAGTCAGCCTTAGTACATTTTAAGAAAAAGGATACGAAAGAGAGAAAAAGGAAATCTAATAAGTAGAGTCCGTCGTCACATTAACCTGAAATAGATGCTTTCAACTCACTACTAGTCATTATTTTTTAATCATAGGATTTAGGCCCTCCTACCAGCATAAGTGTGCACCTGTACACTTTTTTGTAGGAAAGAAGGAGTCCAAAAAAGTAGGGGGTACGGTAGGGGGTAAAAAATGTAACATCGACATTGTTAATTGTTGAGTTTTCCATGGGACAAATCGCTCCTACTGTCCCTCCTCCCAGTGGACACGCATGTCGAACACAGTGGCGGTTTTGAAGGGTGCGGGGCCCTATGACGTCATGCATTGCAAGGAAGTTCAGACATGATCGTACTGCGGAAGTTCCGGAGGCATTCCATTCCTTCCAGTGGATACAATTTCTAGTTTTCACTTACTTCCATGACATTGATATGGGCAGTTAGACACATACGTTTTTCTTAGCATTGAGGCACGGGGCCTCCTACAGGTGCGGGGCCTCGGGCCATGGCCGTGTCGGCTTCCCCCTAAAACCGCCACTGGTCGAACAGTGACCACAACCACGATCCATAGTTTCTCAGCCATATACCTTAGCTGTATAATACCGCATATCTATTATCCACAATGCTTTCTAACGAAACCTCTGTTGCGTTAGAACAATGTTCCCTTTTCACAGACTTCCCCTAGAAGCACTTTTTGCTAATCGTCTGACTTTGAGTCGTGCCAAATATGGCTGATGGGAAGCAGATTGTACAAGCGTATTAATCTGATTCAATAACCAAATTACCCTTAAACATCAGTTATGCTTCTCTTTTAGTAAGCTCAGATATGAGAATCACGGGCGGATTTCAAGTTAGTTTTTTTATATGAGGTAAGGTTATTTAATGTAGTTATTCTAAATGTAAATATCAATCAAGCAATGCAATCAAGGTAATTTAACGTACTGCGGTATACTTCAATGTTATTTATAATCAAATAACATAATTTAGTAAAGAATATATTCTTCAATAGGTATGACAGACAAAGGATTTTAAAGGACGAAGAATCTTCTGTCATGTTAGTGCAAAATTTAAATCCTGAATAATGTCAAAGAGCTAGTCAACGTAATAAAAATGTTATCGTTGAGTTAGATAAAATATTCAGATGCCATAATCACTTTGCTAAGACGTCTCTTAAATTCTGAATGTCATTGAGAGAATTTTTAGAGAAGCAAAGTTACTTGTTATTTTCATAAACAGATATTTCAAAGAGGTTTTCCTAATATTATAACCAAATGTTTTCTCGTAAATTCTGTAAAGAAAGATTAGACTCAAATGAGACAAACTTTAGTAACAGTTAAAAAAACACAGGAGGGATTAACTAGGATGTCGGTTACAACAATGTGAATCACTGTAAGAAAAAGCATCCTTTCATAGGTGTTCATAACTCAAAGAGAGTAAAATGGAAGTATAGCCAGAAATAGAGCACTCGTATTGTGCAACTGAAAAGCCTTTTTCGTGCCGGCTCATCAGAGTTGCACTCGGCAGATGTAACAAGAAGAGAAAAATTAC
Organism: Carybdea cf. marsupialis auct. non (Linnaeus, 1758); assembly: GCA_010016065.2. Classification (NCBI taxonomy): domain Eukaryota; kingdom Metazoa; phylum Cnidaria; class Cubozoa; order Carybdeida; family Carybdeidae; genus Carybdea; species Carybdea cf. marsupialis auct. non (Linnaeus, 1758). The sequence goes on from JAAAKL020000624.1 coordinate 28,495, forward strand.
AAAAATTTAAGGGGAAAATTATACAAAAATAAGAATTAAGCGAGGAAGCCAATGGGCAATAAAAATACCAGTACAAACGCGTTAACGAAAAGAATAAAGTTAACAAATGTAAAAATTTCTTAAAAGGCTAGTGACGAAGACAAAGTCCTTTTGCCTGCACAGTTCAGGTTCTAATTGTTGAATAAACTGTGCCTCACGAACGCTTAAATGTAATGAGGATCTTGTCCTGGAGAGAATGGTAAACAAAGAATCAGGGTAATTCTCAGCACAGGCAGAGCTGGACAATAGATGGTTACAGATGGCAGAGTCTCTTTCTACAATCCGACTAGTCTGTGATTTACACTGACGTATGGGTTGTATACGAGAGGGAGGGTCTCTGTTTCTAATGTTCTGTGCAAACAACTTCATTTCTTCACCTTCATGGAAATACATTTGAAGTATTACTCAAAAGTTTTTTGTATCTAATAATACTCCTGTGATCTTTCTGATCCTTGATAGTTAGTTGATTTGTTAAGTACCAAAACCTTTAATAGGCATCGGCCATAATGACTTTCAAAGGCCCTACGATCAGCAGAGGACAGAGAGGTGCGGAGAGATGTTATTCGTCAGAGTACCGCAGCGCCCAAACGACCTTCAAAAACGGTTACGGAATAGAGAGAGATATGTTAATTCCTTGTGAACCTGAATCCCTTTCCAAATAATTTTTCTAAATAAAGATTACTTTTCTAGATCCTCATAAATTACATTTCCGTCTTCTGGTAGTGTTCAGAAATGGCCATATGCTTGTACTATCAATAATTCTTGTTAGTTTGTTTCCTTTTCTTCCCAATTAGATTATCAACTTCTTTAATACGAACCTTATTTTCAAAGGCTCCTAATCTGGAATTTTAAGGTAAGCTGACGTTCATATTCATAGTTTAAAATTATATGAAATGATATGAAATTATATGTTTTGGTGCGTATATGCCAATTTTTCATAACTGAAACTTAACCCAAGGCTCTTTCTTTGCCTATGCCAAGTCTCAGCCCCTGTAATGGAAAACATAATTATTTAAGGTGTTGGCTTATAAACACTTTAAGGCAGGCACTGAGGGCTTGTTATGCTGTTTATTTTTCCACTTCTTTGTTTTTCCTTTACCCTCTATAACTCGGTAACGTAAAGACAAAGAGAATGTACAGCGTTAATGAAGTAATTTAGAATAGCGTACTTCTATTTACAGAGCTACAAAGATGTATCTTGGTGACGTGTGTTAACTCTTTCGCAGAAGAATAATCAAGTGAGAAACCCGCAACAAATTCCACTGATTTCTAAAACAGAAACGAATTAAGTTTCGTCTCGACCTCGTTTTCATTCCCGTATTCAAGCAGAGGAATTACTGAATACCACTGAGGCATTCTTGTGTAATTAATATAAGAAGGAAAGGTAGCCTGAAGATGGTAGACGTATCTCTCGAAACGTAAGTCAGACAAGGACAACGACTCACGACATGGTAAGCATCTATTGTATCAACTGAGTCGACAAGTGTTTGAAAATTTTAAACTACGAGAAACAAAATCTCATGGCCATTTTAATTGCAATCTCTGATCATTTCATGAGTCATTGAACTCAGATACAACTGGTGATTACACAAGTGAGAAACCTATCTGTTCATAATTGAGCATAGTTGATTGCCATTAGCATTTGCCGCAGTCAGTATTCCAACCAAATGATTTTAAGGAGATGACAAGTTGAAGTACGTATTGAAGCGCAAAAGATGATTGGTGAAGTAAAGAGGATGTCACGACTATTCAATGGAAGCCATCAATTGCAATGGCATTAGCTCAACAACGCCAAAAAACCTCAAAAGTAATTCCATCGGTATATTTGTTACATAATTGCTAATTACTCTACTTGTTAATAACACTACAGTTATTGCTAATCTGAAATTTAAAATGGGGCAATCGATTTTCTCTTATGAAACATGAGCCTGGGATACTCGTCTTAATGTTTGGCTTTGTCTAGAATATTATTCGAGTGCTCCTTTCCCCAGCCGTAGAAATGAAAACCTCCTCTACGTTTGTCATGATCACTATGTCTCCCACAATATGTCGTAAGCACACTGGCATGGACCTATTATCTTGAACGGATATGAAGGAATTACATTTACCTGCAAACTGAAAAAAGATTAGTTCTCCAGAAAAACATAAATTAAACTTAGCCAGAAGGGTTTTACCTTTTGACTCCTACGCTGAAAACAATGCAAATAACATTGCAAAGATTATCTCTTACGAAATACTATGGTAACATTACTTGTTTACTATCATACGTTTATGGAAAGAGTTCTCTAGCATCTTTTCAAACTTGTTATTATACTTTCGTAACGTCTGTCGTTTCATCATATGCCTGCAGACTCCCGATTTCCTACAAATATTATACTTGCCCCCAAATTTTTTGTTTAGGTGAATTCCAGTGCTTATGTATGAAAGTGACGAAATAATCAAAACCTTTGATCTCCCACGACGAGACATAGCAGCTGCGTCCCTTTGGAATATCATATCCACAGAGGACACCACTTACTACACATTCCTGTGTTCCTAAATCATGACATATATATTGCATATATTATGACGTCTATATTGCATATATTATGACGTATATTTTGCAAGTACTGTGTCCTTCGGTTCTATAATTCTGAAAGCATTGAAGTAGGTACAACTTCGCCGAATTATAAGCAAGTTCAAAAAAGAAGCCTTGTTTAGACAACGCTTCCTCTTACTTTCAAATTTCATAACAGTCTTCATCGAACTAATGACATGACCTGTTGAAGTTACGAAATATGTTCCTACAAAAAATTTAAAATCTTTGTTAAAATTTACTTATTTTTGACATACGTAAAGATTAATGTTTCATTGTGAGTTAGGAACGCCTATTAAGCTTAAATTTTGAGTTGTCACTGTCGTGTAAAGAACCCCTGGAAAATAATTACCTTACGTGAAAAGTGCTCGACATTTTGGTGAAAAACTAATATAGTTATCCAATCAATCAGCTTTTTCGAATAACTGCACCCCTTTCGCAAAAAATGTGTTTCTAAGAGTGCGCTGTCATCTAATTGCACTCTCAATAAACGTCTGAGATCGTTTATAGACATATTTTAGAATAAGCAGAAATCATCCCCTAAAATCGGCTAAAAGAACAAGGATATATTTTGATACCATTTGTCATAGTGACGGAAAGCTTCGATTTTTGATGATAGTCTCAAAATTGAGAATATGTTCTCTTTACAGTATTTCTGTTCATATATATTTCTCTCGGTAAATCTAATTATTGCGCTAGCCATCGGCTTTCATATATCAAAAGAACAACGTTTATCAGAATCAAAACTTTAAAAGTTTCAACCGTAATCTCAACGATTTAACAAAAGACAGCAACGTTTACAATTGTAGCTTCACATATATGCAAAGACAGTAAAATCTTTGAAAGCAATGCCCAGCTAATTTCATCATCTGTTAGGAACATCTGCTACAGTAGAGGTATTGTCAAATAACAGCAATTAAATTTCTTTATATCAGTAGCTTACTAAAAACTGCAGTGACACACGAGTCTTCATATGTTATCAGAGTAATTTAATTAGTTAAGGAGAAATCTATGACTTCTTCTGACTTTCTTTCTACAGTTTGCTGATTTCTTTGAAATAGCAAATATTGAATTTTGTTAATTACAAGATTTTTTAACTCTTGCTAACTCTTCCGAAATACCACAGAAACAAAACTTTATATGATTCATTTCTTAAAACCTACAAGAATTCACTATGTTGCTCAAGTTTGAGGGTAAACTATGAACTCGTATTTTAGTACCTTTACGTACTGATATTTTGTATGCGGAACTCCAGCTTCCTTTACACGGGAAAATTACAAAAAAGATGTAACCAACTTTACAAGTGATGACTAACAAGTCAAAAAATCCATTTTTCGAAGGCGAGTAAAACTCAATAACTCTATTCTAAGAGATCCATTTTTTAGTTGATAAATTCTTTAAACGCAAGAAAAGTAGCAGATTTACTGCAGGTTGATTACAGTATGCACTGGTGATGAATATTGGTTTAAAACTTGAAACAGTTTAAAATCTTTCACGTCGAAAATGTTTAAATGTTTTCGATTTACGTTAAAAGATTTAAAATCTGATCAGCCTAACACAATTTTCATTTTCAATTGTCTAAAAGAAACTCGCTAGAATCGAAACGACTGAAAAGTCCTTTTGCTGCCGCACTAGGAATAAAAACCAAATCCCCCCTTCCTTACAAAATTAAATTAAATGAAATTAAATGTCCAGAAATGATTTACAGACACTCTTTGATATTACACAGATTACCAGAAATTTGACGGCACTTTTCCAGATACCCCACACCGCCTCATTCAGATGTTGAATCCCCTCACCACTTTCTCCGCAGGGTTAGGGTCAGGGCTAGGGCTAGGGTTAGGGTTACGGTTAGGATCAGGGTTACGGTAAGGGTCAGGGTTACGGTAAGGGTGGAGGTCTCTGGAAAATGTGGTGGGGTTACTCTTTTTCAGTGCAGTTTTGAAGAATAGTGGTGGTGGGTGTCTGGAAAGGTGCCGATTTGACTGTCTCTTCTAACTAATCTGTTTTCAATTCTGATCATAGACATCTAATTTAATGCAGTATCAAAATTGCCTGGCACGGGATTACTTCCTTCACCAAACAGAAAGGGAGGGAGGGAGTGATAGCAAAAGGACTGTGAAGACGGATGAAACTAATAGTCTGTGGCAGTTGAAGAGTGTATTACAGCCGTCAATCCCTCTTATAAAACTTAAGATTGCACAATTTTATAAATTTAAACATTTTACTTTGACTTTAAGCGTTTTAACGAGCAGACAATAATTAAAGAGGTGTCATTACTCGTATGACAAGGGAGTGATAGTTAGTCAACATCTTCTTCACAATATTAAGCTGACCCAAACGTCTTCTCATGTACCTTATATTTAACATTTCGGGCATAGTAGGAGTAGACCAAAATGCATTTCATTTATTATAATATACCATTATAACTACTTTAGTTGTGTCCATTTACTTCGTAATACGGCAGTATTCATCGCCGTAATTGTGACAGAAATATTAAGGGTCTGCATTTGAAATTTATGAAGTGGGGAAATGTCGCCCACCATGATTGGGCGACGAAGAAAATGTTGAAAATCTGTTTCTCAGAGACAGCTTCTGACGCACATTCTGACATAAATAAAAAGCTATTTTGATCGCACTGTATTGAGAAAACGTACTTTGACCCTAAATATTGGGTGGGCTTCAACCCCCTTGCCCACCGACAATTACGCCCCTGGTATAGATAATCGAATCCCGTGTGAAAATGGGAGAATCTAAATAGCCTACGGGAGTGTTTTGCAGAGAATATGTGTGCAATACCCGAAGGGGAAATGCTTAATCTGATAAGTTCATGTTAGCTTGTTAGTCAAAAAAGATAAGCAATACCGTAACGATCATTTGAAATAGGCAGTATCGATGGCCTGTTTGACGGAGCGCCACTAGAACTTCGAGTTCTTTGCTTTCTAACCATTTAAGTTGTTACCCTGCTCAGTTTCTAAAGCTCCATCACAACATACCCAAACACGTCATCGATTTTTTGAAATTGTCTGTAATTTTTATGGTGCACAGTAGCCCTACACGCTCAAACTAACAATAACATTTACTATCATCAATATGAAATGCGTTCTTCTGCGCTTGATTTATGTATGTAAAACTGTTGTCATAAGATTGCACATCATCTCAAATGATAGAAGTCTATAAAAATGTCTCTATATTACCGAGTTCAGCCCCAATTAGCTCTAATTAGCCCTAATCCGTGTTTATTAACGATCATGGCGTACTATATTACGCAATATAGTACGCCATGTTAACGATCAATAAGCAAGTGGAACAATAGCATATAATCGGGTCATAAGGTTCTGATATTTTGAAAGACCACACAAGGTTGCTCGGTCTTCTGTTGTTTCGTGATGTTACAAAGAGCAACAGTTGTCGATGGCAACGTTGATAGCCTGGAATATCTCCTACTAATTTACTCTAGTATTTCTTGACAGACCTTGACAGACCATGAGATCAGGGTATATGTAAACCCTAAACATGTAGGTAAAATCACAAATTCTTCAGTATTTGATATTGGAAGTATTGATAAGGCGAAAATCACTAGGAGCATGAGGATTTTTGTCACGTTACCTGAAGGTTTTCCTGTGACCAAAATGAATGATATTGTCATATATATACTAATAATATACTAAATAAACTAAAAAAAGTAAACAATCATGCAGATGATTATCCAAAATAACGAAAAAATGTCATGAGTTTGAAAACATGTTTTTAAAATGAATACTTGAAACTTTTTCCGTCCGTAGTCTCTTTGATTTTGTGGTAAAATTTTATGGCTGTGTTAGGAAAAGAGCAAACATTTCAAAACAAGTTTACTAGAAGAGGAGAAAGAGAAAGTCAGAAAGTCACAGCACCGTAGCTCTTATTATAAAAATGTATTCACAGTCGGTTTAATGTCATTTCATAAGGCTCACCGGTATTTAGCTGTAGTAATTTCGTCCTGAGTATCGTTTGTTGCTTCAGTAATGTTTGACTAGCGTAATTTTAATTTTCTAGAAAAAATCATCTGATTGACCTCTCGCAGCAAAAAATGGACAAGTGGTCTCAGAAATTTGAAACCTGCAGTCGACCCTTATTCAGAAGAATGTATTAAGGACTCATTTACGTTCGCTAAATTCGTGCAAACCCAAAATTTCTATTCTAGGGACTTTCGACACCAGAAACTTTTGTTACAAATGTTCCCTTCGTCGAGACATTTAAGGTATGCGCCGAGGCATTGTATCGGGTGACCTAATACTTTCACATTTGCTGGAGGAAACGTTCATTGAATTGATGGAGGTGGCGATAAGTGGTGTCAAATTCAGCTTCTATAATGAGATGTACCGATAAACGAGTTGGGATCAGCATTGGCAGTCTCTTTAAAAATGAGTGTGATGAGTGTTGTAAATTTCTTACAAAACTTAACATGTCATACCCGGCGTTAAGTTTCCCCTTTAAATCGATTCATTAAGCAGAATTTTCTGTCCAACATCTATCCTGAAGATGTCATCGATTTCACCATCAAGGCCAAATTATTACAGTTTTCCAGTAAAAAACCTTTTGGACCTAGGAAATACCTCGTATGTTTAAATATACCATGCTTTTGTAACGTTTCTCTTCGATTCGAAAACCGGATAAAAAAAGCTGTAGAAACGTGTTTCGGCGCTGTAGTTTGTGCCAGTAGCAAAGCGTTCGCAACTAAGCACACGGATGGTGTGCTTTTCACAAATTGCAGCATTGTCGTTTACTCGATTTTTTGCCAACGTGAGGCTGGCTATGTTGGCCATCCGGCTTTGAGGTTCTTGGGCAGAATTAGAAATCATGTTCCATCCTCTAATTGCCAAGTATAAGTTACTACAAGGAAACAAGAGCCGCGGGTACCAAAACACCAGAACACTACTAAGCCTTGCGACTCTTGTGTGGATCTTGCTTGAAAATACAGAGTGTGCGAAAGTATGTACGGATGACCACTACTGTATAATAGGTAAAGATAAGTGTACTTTTCACTTGGGCGTTCTGGAACCCATCCACATGAAAGCACGACAACCGTTGCTTTATAGAAGATAACGAACGAGAGCCTGTTCGTTTAACCAGTCCGTTCCATGGACACTGATTGGTCAAAGCAGCACCGGCCTGTAAGTTAAAGTTCTGATTGGCTACATTGAAATCACAGTTGGGTATTAGTTTTATTGCTTCCTTTTTCAATTTCATTTTCTGAGCATTTGGTACTTTAGGGAGTGTCAGAGGAAAAATGCTTTTAAGTACAAGTAAACAGCTTTAGAAAATTCAAATTAGTATCCTCATCTTTCAGGAAATACATAAAGATAAACACGTGACTGAGGAATTTTTATTACACGTGTACACGTAAGGCTAAACTTCATTCCAATTTTATTTCTAAATGTCTGGCCACTTGTATTATACATGTAAACTAGATTATTGTAATATATGGCTTGATTTAAAGGAAGAGGCATGGATATACAAAACCTATACTTAGCAGCGGGGACCTACCACAGTTTTGCATGACCATTGCCTCGATGGTCACATAAAGATCTTTTTCTTGTGCCATATCTTAAAATGTAGGCTATGATGGGATGTCACTGGTCTCTGTCTCTATCCATCTCAAGGAACGCCAGCTGATGGTAACTTGTCCTTCTTACTCGGATCCATGTATTCAATTTAAACAACCAGAACGTGCTGCTCCGTTCTCTGTCTCTCGTCTCCTTAATCTTTCCATTTAGCCCCAGGTTTTTCTTGCCTATTCTTCCGTAAAGCATGCCCCTGAAATCTAAATATATGTATCTGCTATTTCACTCTCCAATCACCCCTAGACCACTGTACATCCATAAGAATTTACATTGTACTCCACGGGCGCACTTAGACCCTAGTTTCAAAACACTGCTTTTCCAGCTTTCTTGATTTCCAATAGTTAACATTTTAGAGGTCCAGATGAATTGCTCATTAAATTGTCTGCTTAAAATACATTTTGTCCCTAATTTTACTCTCATTAACAATCAAGTTGATAATAACTCAAACAAGGTCTGATTAGATTTGAATTATTCAAAGAAGTCCAAGTGCACTTTAAGAAGACCTAGAAGTAGTGAGTGATGTAGCTAACACATCTTCCAGTCACGTTGTTCTTGTAATGGACTCTGATACTACGAGGGGAAAATTACTCCACAAATGAACCACAAGAAAAGTAAAGATAACGTTGATCAACAATAGTGCAAACGCAATGATTGCAGTTGACAACAAGGTCTAGAATGGGTTAATGGCTTTATATACGTTTAAATACTTTACTTTCCGACAGCAACCGAGAATCTGTAGTTGTTCATAGATAAGAATGTCAAGGAATGGTTAAAAGGAAGATGAAAATTGAGCACTTTCCATAACAAATTCCTGAGAAATACTTGCTGTATATTCTCTCCAAGTACAAACAAAGATCTTGATCTGATATGCGGGTAACTAGATAGACGAATGCAGAGTAAAACTTGCATCTTAAATAGCTTGGCAGAGAAACAATTACATGGAAGGGATTGTCATGGGAACGTGCATTAAACCACGATCGAAATAATAAGGATGGCGTTATCTGTTGCAACAATCTCCCCCTGACGCGAATATATGAATAAGTGTTATAAGTAAACACTAATTTTATCAGGATCTTTTCTGAAGTATGGCCATTTATATTCTTGGTAGCAACTCAAAAATAGATAAGCTGATGAGTAAAGGACTTCTTCCTTGCACTGAATATGTTTTAGTCTTGACGCCGTCAAAATTGTAAGAGGTTTTTCCCTGTTCAATCATCAGAAATCGTCTAGTTTTTGCCTTCACTCTCTCGTTGTTATCTTGTTATCACCTAAACGCTTGTTTTTAAAACAAAAAGAAAATTTTCCAGGCAAATATAAGATCTGGTGTCTGCAATTTGGTCTGTATCCTAGTCTTGAGTGGCCCATGTTGATTTATGAAGTGGCTTTGTCTAGGGTAGAAATGATCGAACAAAAATGCAGTGCCTTTATTAGAAAGTGGTTAGGACTTCCACGAATGATTAACTGCTCAGCATTGTATAGAAAGAGAGGTGCACTTCAATTGCCATTGACAGCGATAAGTGAAACTTACAAAGCAGGTAAGGTGCGCACAGTGATGATGCTGAGGGAGTCCAGTGATGTTGTAATACGTGATAATCCACCAGAAGTTAAGACTGCAAGAAAATGGTGCGCAGAGAAGGAAACTGATGATATAATTGCTTCACTTGAACATCGAGATATAATTGGAGCAATTCAGAATGGCAGAGAAGGATTTGGTTGCAGACCATTTAAACCTTTCTCATCGATGAACCGAAGAGAGCGTAGAACAGCTGCATGTGACTGTGTAAAAGAAAGAGAAGCCGAAAAGAGGGAGTTGCATTTGATCCTATGTGCTCAGCAAGGCCAGATGGTGAAATGGGAAGAGGAGGTGATCGAAAGAAAGCTTAGCTGGGATGAGATCTGGAAGTGGAGCACATCACGTTTAAGCTTCTTGTTAAGAGCAACGTATGATGTGCTGCCATCTCCGAAGAATTTGGTGAGATGGAAGATGGCGGATGAAGATAAGTGTAGATGTGGAAAAGTGGGAACAATGAAACACATTCTTTCTAACTGTTCATTAGCACTAGATCGGTATACGTGGCGTCACAACGAGGTCCTGAAGATTTTGTTTGATGCTGCCAGTAAACAGATGGAAGATATCAATAGGGGTAATAAGCCACAAAAAGATCAAGGAGGAGGTAGTATCACGTTTGTTAGGCCTGGCCAATGGAGTGTTTACAAGAAGCAGAAAAGATCGGTGACTGATGAGAAATGGACTGGTACATGGGAGATCGCAGCAGACTTGCCTGAATGTGAGCGCTTCTTTCCAATACCAACTAGGAAGAAGCCTGATATTGTTATCTGGTGCGAGGAAAGAAAGACAGTT